>JH153469.1:75348-88466 GCA_000226015.1 Mnemiopsis leidyi | reverse complement strand
ATTGTTTTTAAAGGTACAATCAGAGCAACCATTGTTTCAAAGGTACAGTCAGAACAACCATTGTTTTAAAGGTACAATCAGAGCAACCATTGTTTCAAAGGTACAGTCAGAACAACCATTGTTTTAAAGGTACAGTCAGAACAACCATTGTTTCAAAGGTACAGTCAGAACAACCATTGTTTTAAAGGTACAGTCATAACAACCATTGTTTCAAAGGTACAGTCAGAACAATCATTGTTTTAAAGGTACAGTCAGAACAACCATTGTTTCAAAGGTACAGTCAGAACAACCTATTGTTTTAAAGGTACAGTCAGAACAACCATTGTTTTAAAGGTACAGTCAGAACAACCATTGTTTTAAAGGTACAGTCAGAACAACCATTGTTTTGAAGGTACAGTCAGTACATCCATTGTTTTAAAGGTACAGTCAGAACAACCATTGTTTTTAAGGTACAGTCAGTATTCAGTAACCATGGTAACTACAGAATCATATCTGACATGTCTAACTCTAACCGAAACCCTATTCTCTACAGAAAAAGCTAGAACGATCCTAAGGGAATGGTACATACAGAATCCTTACCCAGCTCCCAACATCAAGAGAGATCTAGCTGAGGCTGCTGGTCTGACACCAACTCAGGTATTCTTTTAGTTTCACTTACCATAATGTTTGACGATATTTACCTCAACCTTAGAGTCTAAGTTAGACCTGACTACGTGAGTTTTCCGTGCTCATGGTTTTTGTCGGGTAGACAAATGGACCAATCGATACATCAAAAGGATTTTACCAATATTTGTAATTATTTCGACCGATTAACGATCCCTACCATGAACAACGGTCCTTACTAAAAGTACTATTTATGTCTGAGTCACTATAAATAAAGCTAAACAGTTTTATCCAATATTTACTCTACCAGGTCAGCAACTGGTTCAAGAACAGACGACAAAGAGACAGAGCAGCCAACTCCAAGAACAAGTCAGTACAGTTTTTGTGTGTTGATTGGATGTCGGGAATATTTTCTTTCCTAGTGTCAAAATTTTATTGTTGAGTCAACTATATAAAAATATATAGAGTCGATCTTAAATTAAATATATTTCCAGTTCTAAGTTCGTAGTGTTCCTAGAGTTAAGTAGCTGCTCATTTGTCAAACGCATTTGATACACTGTATCAAAAGAATCAAAACGCATCCAAAATTTTGACTGGTTACCTGATTTGATGATTACCAATCACGTGAAAGTTTCCACAATTCTAATTGGTCTAAATATCAATGAAGCATGCTGGAGCAGACTGAAAGACGGGCGTATTCACTAGAAGTAGAACTCGAAGGATCCCTGAAGAGTTGACCAGTGAAACTAAAGTTGTTCATAAGAAGTAGTCCAGTCAAAACAGTTATATCTCAGTAGAGATGCATGCGATAAACTGCAATACCAGCACAGTGTAGTCTCAAGTAATGTCTGTATCCATACATTGGTGGTCAACTGTGTGGCTTAAGCAACCAGCCATTAAGCTCCTTCCGCTTATTGAGTGACTCAACTAACCACTTCACCCAATCTCATTCTATCCTGGCTTATTGTTCGCTCAACATTACCAAACCCCACGTAATTAGTAATTACCATAACGTATTGTCCATTTCAGGAAAGCCATGTTGTCAATAGCTGGTGGAACGTGGAGACCGTTTGAAGTGTCCCCTAACGTAGCCATGACAGCAGAATCTTCCCAGCCAGTGCCAGCATCACGCCACGCTCCTCTTGTGTCGCCTGTTTCTATCGTATCTCCGGTACCGTTAGTTCCCCCTTCTCTCCCGCTTGTACCTTCCCCCTCTGTATCTCTACAGGTTTGTACCTTCCCCCTCTGTATCTCTACAGGTTTGTACTGAACATGGAGGATATTGACAGAGATTTTTTGGCTTAACTTCTACTAAAGTCTATTTTTCAGACTTTGAAATTTTGTCCGAAAGTGGCTTCATGAAACGTTTAAGGCTCAATGTGATTTAATGCTTATGTGATGGTGTTCTCTTGTTTGTGGACAAACCCGGGGATCAATTCTTGTTCTAAACCCGTGTCTTCTCCCACAGATGTCACCAGACAACCTAGGAACAAGTGTACTGAACAGTCCTGGCCCGACACCCTGGTACTACTCGCTAGCTGGCATCACTCCCTCCACTGCCGAGACACACACTTCTGTTCATGAACAGTGGTCTCGCGGATTGGAAGGTAACTTGCTGGACTTCTCCTTAATTTTTGTCTTGTTGAGGTTTTTGATAGTAACCCAAAATTTAACCTGGCTCGATTATATTTATATATTTGTCAGCTAGTTCTGGGACTGTAAGTTGATTTCTCCACGTTTATTAAGTAAATATGCCTGTGTGTGTTATTCTGTACTAACCCCTCCGTATGTTGCCTCTCTCTGAGACTCACCACGACACTCTTGCAGCGGCCGGTATCGCCCACTACACCCAGATGTCCCAAGTTTCCAGCTCCCTCGCCTCCTACTTCACTCCCCTGGAAGTAATCTCTCGTCCCTCTCATATCGACACACACCAGCTCATCCCCCTACCCACTCACGCGGTACATCCTCACGTGACCTCATCACCTGGCAACGTGACGTCACTCGCTCCGCAAGCTTCTCACGCGTTGCCCCCGCTACCAATAACTTCTCTACATCCATGAGGCGAAGCTGCTTTTTAGCTGTTTTTCCAGTTGTTATTACATTTTCATCCAGTTTTGGTAGCTGAAGCTGCGACGACATTTTGAGGACTGGGTAGTGAATTTTAAGTTAAATGCGAGAAACTGAAGACTCTGAAGTATTGTTTGAAGAATACTATTTATAGCATTTCAATTTATATCAATTTGATGATCAAAAGAATCTAATCCGATTCAAGTCAGATCTATTCGAAATTAAAATTCCTTTAATATGACCCGGGCATTTGCCAACTGTCCCGTGAAACTAGTAGATGTTTTCTTACGCTTTTAATGTATACGATAACGAATGCGAGATCATGTTCCTTATCACAATCGAGTGTAAAACTTGCTGAGGACCCACGTTGGGCACTATTGGATGACTTAGTTTAATAAAATTGGTGTGCTCGCTAATAGGTTAGCAACCGCCTGACAGTCAATTGTCAGAATGAAAATAATTTTATTCAATTTTACCTAATGGCTTGTCAATTTTACCTAATGCAGCTTATTGATAGAAATGTTAAATTACATTTATTGATTTTAATTTGTAAATATATGGGTTTTCTATTAGCGATCCTAAAAAAGTGAAGCTTCATTTGTTATTCTTGCATCCCAACCCATTTATAGTAATTACGAAGTGAAAACATTAATCTAACTTTCAATGTAAATAATTCTAGCAGTAATGTCAATTAGTTGACCGTTAATGCAAAGAAATGAATCGGAATTGCTATAAGTATAAATCCAAACCACGACTGAAATATTCACCTTTCAATTTAACATATGTGCAATAAAGTCACTGAGGGGTCAGAATATGGATTGACCGGACGGTGCACACATACATGGTTATTCGCTAACTTTAATTCTCATTAGTTACTGAAAGTTAAAGTGCATCTGTCCTTGTCACTAATATCAACGGTAAAACCCTGTTAAAAAACGTTACAGTCAGAGTAAACATTTTCGATCGAAACTAAAACTGTAATATCATATTATCATAAGTCAGTCAAAATCATCCGGGTTTTCTAAAACTAAAAGCCAAATCTAATTGATTAAAAACATGGTCAATTTCGATCCAATAAATCAAAGTTAAAATTAAATCAAAAGGCTGAGAACCGAATATAAAAAGGTTAACAACTAATTACAAAGCACAGCTTTGATTTTAAAATCTCATCTCACTAAGAGTTTAAGTAAAACAAGAACTACAATTAAAAAACAGCATGATAGCAATAGCTTATAGCATACGTCACAAGTCTGATTCTAATGGTATATTTTATTCTTATTGTTAACGGCAACAAGAACCTCCATTTTGAGTCATATCCCATTTATTAAATTTAATAAGGACCTTTACTTTGCGTGTAGTAGTAAAAGCAGTAGCTGACCTGACTAATATCTGGTAGTGGTACCAGTGTGTCAACAGTTAAAATGAAAATACTGAAAATGTAAGTAAAGCATGAGTTCAGAGTTAAGACCCCTGTTTGATTGTTCCGTTATCTAAAATCTAATTTCCAGACATAAAGATAATTATGATCTGATTTGATTTTAGAAATCATATTTATTATCGTGATTTTAACACAATCAAGTTCTTCTCTCAAATACCGAAACTGTTTTCAGTCAGCACTGTTTACTGTTCTCATTTCACTTAAAGTCCGCCCGAAGTTATTAAGATGAAGAAACGCCGGCCCCAAACAGCGCAAGCTGTCCCGGTCCTTGCTTTTCAACCACGTTCTCTGATTTGTCTCATGAAGTCGAAAGAGTTGGACTTGGAGTTGGAGATGGGATTGTAGGTGACCTTGGAGGAGTGGGTGTTGGATCCCGGCTTGAACGCAGATCTCTCTACTCGACGTTCTGGTTCATTTGTTGGTTCCTGCGGGAGTGTATTCATGTTAGTTCATGTTAGTTAATGTTAGTTAATGTTAGTTAATGTTAGTTAATGTTAGTTAATGTCATAGATGTTAGTTGATGTTGGAAATGTTAGGTAATGTTGGAGATGTTAGTTACAATGATAGAGATCATATGTTGGAGATACTGGTCGATGTAAGGGATGAGATGTTAGTTTATCATTATGTAAGAGTTTTTTACTCAATATTTTCAAATTCAAATATTATGGATGATTAATGATTATGGATATTATGACGAACCAAACTGGCTAAAAAACAATGTGTCCATATAACGTTTACAGTTACTACAAATGGGTTGTAACGTGAGGGTGCAACAAAAACAGGATTAAGTAAACCAACAAAATAATATCCTATAAGTATGAAATAGATGTTATTATGCAAGTACAATACCAGATTTCTAAATTTGCACTTATACCAGCAAGACATACCGGTGTAGTAGGAGTGAAGGGACAATGTCTCTTCTTCTCCTGCTTCCCCTTCAGATCCGTCTCTGCTACTTGTTTCTTCCACTTCATCCTTCTGTTTTGGAACCACGTTTTCACCTGCAGGACAATGTTTACAGTTTCGTACTTGGTTCCAGTTACCATTTTGTTTAGCTGACAATAATTTAATTGGGTATAACCTTGACAATTAACGGTCCTGTCTCCGGATTGAGATTATTAGCCAGACTAAGATTAGTTACATAGGTCAAGGTGGTGAATTAGAACTATAGGCTAGTTAGTAGTTATGGATAGTTATAGCATGATGGAAAATGGTATGATAGAATGAGAGTGTGAAGTACTTCGAAGTAACGTGATACATGTAAGTAAAAAAACTACTTGTTGTTGTACCGGCAGGAATTTATTAACCTGAGTTTCAGAAAGTCGAAGTGACACAGCCAGCTCCATTCTCTCCGGTACAGACAAGTACTTCTGAGTTCCAAACTGACTTTCGAGTCCCTGAAAATTACACGGTCATGTAAAGCACGTTACGCGACTGTACCAATCAAATAATTGTTAACTCGGCTGGACCATTCAATTAAACGGTTACTCGACTAAGCCAGTCAAATAAACGGTTAGTCATAGTCGAACCAAGACTACAGAGATGAAATTAACCTTGTTCCATGTCCCATCGGTGATCGGAGCGAGAAAAGCGAATCGAAGAAAAAGGCGCTCGTGGAGCCGGGTAATGACTACATGAACGATGTGTCCATAAAGTTTACAGTTGCTAAAAATGTGACTATAAAGTTTACAGTTACTACAAATGTCACCATTAGTTAACAGTTACTAAAAATGTGGCCATAAGTTTACAGTTACTATAAATGTGATTCCCACTGACCTGCAGCTGATCATCAGTAAACACTGTCCGTGCTTTTCTTCTTCTGATTTGTCTCTGCCAAATATCCGGCCGAAGATGTGGAAGTAACATGGCGGCAGCAGCTACGTTACTGTCTGGAATGAGTTACAATTAGGGTTACTATAGTAACAGTTACAGAAATAGACTTCTGTTATCTGTATCGGAATTTCAGGGACAAGATTTTTAATTTTCTAATTTTCTAATTTCGAAATTTTAAGATTTTAAAGAAAATAACAATACTGTTCCACAGTCCTTATGTGGTTACTGGTTATGAGCAGGATTTATGCCGTGATGACGAAGAGACCGCTATACTAATACAGGGGCCAATTCGAGAAGAAATGTCAGCGACCAAGGAATTACTCTACAGGTCGTTTTAACGCTATTACCGGTTACAGATACAAAGCTTACTTTAAAAGGCTTCACCTTTTTGGGCCCCAATTGTATCATTATTTTCGAATTATCAGTTTGATCTAATCGAAACGAGAAAATAATAATATTCCTGAATGTGCAGGCCTAGCTAAACCGTGCACGTGTATTTTAGCGGTGAAATCAGTTGGAAAGAAACGGCGTATGATCCACTGGCTGGCACCACGTGTCACGTACTTATCTCAAAGTTATAATGCCGTCATACAATCAGTCTGATGAGCGCAGCGACAGCTCCCTGACCCTAGTCCCTCTGCCTACTTATCTTAGTCACTTACGACGAATACCGGTGCGACAGTACGCAATTTTCACGGAAGCTTTCTACCAAATTAGAGCTAAAAGACGCCGAAAAGAGCCTCAATCACGTTATAAGACATGACAAAAACCTACCTATGTTTCGTTAAAACTTGACACTGACATGACCATAGTTGTTCCGACTGGCTCAAAATATGTAACAGTAAGGCTTAACCCTCGTTTCGCTAGGAAAGCAGAGGAAAGACAACGGCGAGCTTGTCCGTGAATTGCTTAGGACCCTTATTCAATTCAGATGGTCCGGAATTGCATTTTCAATTGCAATTTCAGACCTTGCACTGGAAATAACTTGTCGAATAGAGTCTGGTAAGATGTGCTGCACTGGTGCAACTATTTAGTGTTACGACTTGGGACAGACAAGCTTCTAGCTTTGGTCGTGAAGGGAATTGTATGTCAAGATCTTTGCTGGTTTGTCCTTGGAAAACTTTTCACATGAGGAGAAGGAAATATCGTTCTTTATTTAATAGTTGAGACCATCTGACACACCATGACATTGACACCATTAAGGCAAAAAAGTAAAGTATATGTTATTTGATTTTGAACAATCATGAGTTTTTGGATGTCACAAATTTTTGTTGGATTCCACGAACTTTATAAGACTGAAGTATTCGACCAAGAATCGGACCATGCATTTGTACAATGTCAACAAGATGGCTGAAGATAACAGCGCGCTGTGATCTCAGGCCGCACATCACGTGACTGAACGTCGTACCACGATAGACCCAGATCTGCTCGGCTAGACAAACGACCAAGCAGCTGGCACGACCCTCCACCTTCTCCACCTGAACCTCTCTTGTACTGGAGATACATTGTTCCGGAGGAGATATATAAAGTGCCAATTTGATTAGAGCTGGTCGTGTAGTTTCAAGAAAGAGAGAGAGAGAGAGAAATTGGAGATATTGAGGGAACCGAGAACTGATACCTATTATCCTATATGAATTGCCAGGAAAGTTCTAATTGATAAATTGGTGTGTCGGCAGACACGATAATTGCACTTCTAGGCAACACTTTTGAAGTGATTTGGCGATTGGAAACTATTTGGCTGGCTGGAGAAGTCTAATCATGACGAAAAAGGTGCTGATGGGGCAGCACATGATTGATAAAGGTGGTGGTTTGCTATTTTTTCAGGCTATCATATTGTCACGCTATAAGTGAAACTACTTTGGAGAAATACCAGAATTATAAATGCCCGATTGCAGTCATTGGGTCCCCAGGGACCAACTGCTAATGACTTTCCGAAGTCAAGAAGATAACGACAAACAGAAATCAAAGAGGAAATAAAGGCAAGGTACTGCAAACGTTTGCTCAGATGAAAAGCCATGCCAATTCGCACAAAAGAATGGATACATTCCTTAATTATAAATTGTTCACGAAAAATAAATTCACGCAGAGTCTGAGCATGACTGAATTACGATAGTAATTATAATGAACTCACGCCGTAAATGACCTCCAGAAAAATTAAAATTTTTGGCGTTTTCAAAAAATCCTCGAATATTCGTCAGTCATATTTCTGCTATGGCTATTGGCTTTTGGCATTGCAATCACTGCTACAGTTCTTCTAGAATAATACCTAAATTTTTGCAAAATAATATCGGAATTTTAATATGGCTCGTACACAATGATTAAAATTTTGACATTCTTAGACTGCAGAAATAATCAATAATTCCCGATTGGTTTGGAAAGCTAATAAGCGTTCGTCGGGTTTTTGCCGAAGTTGCAGAGTTTGGATTTAGACGGTCGAACAATCGAAAGTTGCGATAAAATGGCTGGCACGTAGACAGATGGGAGGAAGGAGGCTGTGCTTCATCCCTATTTTGCAGAGATAAAAAAGGATAAGAATACATAAATCCACTAATTTGAAAGAGTCTCACTATCATGGAGTTACAGTCCAACTATCTGAGTTAGATTCGAACCACAGTTAGAGTTTAACTATCAAAGTCAGACTATGAAACTCTGATAACTGAAACTCAACCGCGTTGATTTTTTTATGTCCTTCATGTGTTTTTATCATCAAAAACATCTCCTCGCAATTAGTCATCGACCAATAAGCTGTGTTAGTGTGTTAAAGATGGCGAAAATTTTCGATACCCAATCTGACATGTTGTATTGAAAAAACTTGGAGCTCTTAAATATGGTCGAAAAAAGGAACTTCTCATTTTCCGGGAAATCAAGGGACATTCAGGCAAGGTAGATGTAGTGAGACTTAGAAATATACAGTGTGTTGGAAAAAAGTCTCTTGAGCAATTAACACTAACTGGCGGGATGTGATTATCGATAGAGTTAATGTGACGTAATCTATTGGCCGATTAAGTTGTGTTTCGAGAAGCCGCGAAATTTTTCCGATTCTAATCCCATTTTATGTTTGATACGAAGAAATGAGTATAAGATTAAACTAAGAGAAAGTCCCCAAAAAAGATTCACAAATCGCACAGTAACTGAAGATATAAAACTCACATTGGTTAAAGCTAACTGGGCTGGTGTTGCTGTATTGGGGGTACACGTTGTACATCGGTCTGGAGCTGGTGATAATGGGGGTGAACCCCCCAGAGCTCAGGTTGGTGGGGGTTGAGTTGAGATGTTGGGATAGCGGCTGTGTCGGCTCGGAGTTTCTCTTGCCGCTGCCGTACAGCAGACTTTCTATCGAGAAAGGGTTGCTTTTCTTTTTCTCTTGACTCTGAAGAGACAAGATGGTTTTAAAAAGAGAACTAAGGAGGGCTGTTTACACGGTTGTGTGTACAGATAGTTTTATGAAATTGCCCTGCGAAAAATGAGGCAAAAGAATTAGTAACAATAAACGGTACGCCACATCGAGAATAGATAACTAAGAACCAAATCAGATAGATGTTCGAGCAAACTTAACCATACACACGAACTGATAACAGATAAAGAATTTAAGTTAACCGACCATGGCCATGACGGCCCTCGGGCCCCGACGAAAAAGACTCACTTGGAACATCATGTTGTTTGCTGAGGGCTGCAATTAACAGATCAAACGAGACTGGGAAACACTTAACAGACTTGAGGTAACGAGAATTATAAGTACAAGCCAAGTGCGTTGCGGTACTTTTGTCTCCATCTGCCACGTGCATCCCACGTGACGGCCCACGTGCAGCGTGACGGAGCCGCGCGCACTGCCCCCTCGTTATCGCATATAGATAAGTCGGAAGGATCACGTGAGAGGTGTTCTACTCAGGGCTCGGCCCTTCTGTCTGGCTAAATGCTCGCTCCATTACTCGCCCAGTCTGTAGTAATGCGAAGTTTAGGTGGCCGAATTAGCAGGCTAAGCGTTTCCCGACGTCGGGGGGAAGACCAGAACCGATCTTCCCGACATAACGGAGTCATGTGAGGAGAATTGCGGCGCCTCAATGGCTAGAAACCAAGCATGTGAGCAATAATACTTATTGTTTTAAGAAGGTAACTTTATCAAATTTAAAGAGATTAAAAATGCAATGGTGCGTGTAATGGGTGGCGTGCCGATTTGGCGAGTGGAGTTTTTCAACTCGGCATTAACAAAACATATTAACCCGTGATCCTCCTACTAACCTACTCCTCCCATTCTTCTGTTCTCATCCCGATTCAGCCAATCAACGGCATGCATTACAAGGGGTGCAGTCACGTGCTCCACAATTATCTCACGAAAAGAGGGCCGGAAAATTACAAATTTTGACACACCTGTACAGCTTAAAAACGGACAAATTTAAGGGGGATTGCAGCCCGGAAAATAAAGACAAGCCAGACAATATGTCAGTTGGCCCGGTAGTGAACTTTAAGGCGTGTATAAATAGACAACAACTCCCGCCCTACCAATCAAGTGGTTAATAATTGTCACGTGAGAAAAGTAGAGCCAATTAAAAGAGAGAATGGTTGTCGCGTGATGTAAAGAGGACCAATGGGAAGAGAAAACTAAGCCTGGGTTTATCCTGAGGTTTATGAACATATGAGCTGGTTCTCCCAGAGAAATAGACGGTCATTTCACGGCCAATTACATCCCTAATGGTAACAGATGCACTACACAGTCAGAGGAAAAACCACAGCCCCGTATTCAGAATCGGATCCCACATCTACTTTAGAGATGGGGGCACCTGACTCTACAAGATATTATATTTATTGACTGTTTTTTGGCACCCACGCGGATAAGATTCAGTCTCAGCTCCTGAGGTAATTACAAGCCACGAGTCAGCTGTGGCCTATTGACTGGGTGAAATGAAGCGTAGAGACTAGAGAGAGGGCCAGGCTGCCAGACCTATCTCTCTATTGGCATGTCCAGACACAGACCACAAGAGAGCTGGCTCAGGCTATTATTGTTTCCAGACTCTGTCTTCTTGGGACGTTCATAGATCTTGATTAGCAAGTGCTCGTGGTCCATATCAATAGAGAAAATAAAGTAATGGTCATGGATAATTGCTATCTAGACTTCGGATAGAATCGAAACCATGACCGTGGCCGGGCAATTGGATCAGGGGAGAAAATGGGCATGGAAGTTGGAAATTAACGCAATAACCTCATTATTTCCCGCATTTAGCCGATAGTTGCCAAGACCGTGAACAATCAACCTACAGATTGAATTTGACTGGCTTTTGTTTTGAAAAGACGATCAGTTCGGAATATCGACTCAAATTCACATCACAATCAAATGAGCTGAGACAATGGGGATTTCCCATAATGGAATAGAGGTTATCAGCCCCAGGTGGAGATAACTAGGCCATATATCCCGTGGTATCACATTTTGGTGCCACTTTTTTGGCGTCAAAACTCACATATAAGTGGCCGAAAGCCCCTGATTGAGGCCGAGACACAGATAGTCGCTGGCAATACACTTTGGACTCAGATAGAAAAATCAACATAAAAAACTCTTTTCAGTAACGTTCATGACTCAGGCATGCACCATGTTTCAGTAAGTACAAGCAGAAACACTAGGTGTGGTGAAGAACATTCTAACTATAAAGACAACCAGATCTGTAGACTAGGTTATTGGGCAGGTAACCTAGGGAAAATAGGGGGTCTATCTACTTGAAAATTCTCCCTTTCAATCTTCCTGGGCTTCAAGTTAAACCAAGTTGTAATGCACTTTTTACTCTGTAAGTGTAAACGTTTAAATACCCAAACTCTGAAACTTTTGACTGTTACAGAATTGTCGAGATGCAGATTTAGAACCAGAAAGGAAACACTGGTTAACTGCGTAAATCGTGAAGGACTGAAGGGGGTTAAGCTTGCCTTTGTTTTCAGAATGCGACAGAGAAACTAGCTAGTAAAACGTATAGATCTATTACTTAACAGATGTGAACAACTGGACCATCTAAAGCATAGAAGAATATTTAACACCGGGAGTATCATTGTGCATCACCAAAAATATCTCTTAAAATGGGTTCAGTCGATTTATATACAGTTAAACCTTTAAACACTTTAAACAGTTAAGGGTACCTAGAGCCCTAACTTTCCCATACGCAGTTTATCATATCATTATCATTTTATAAAAATCGTATTATACGTAGACAGTGTAAATATTTCGATATTAGGTATACCAAGTTCACTTAGTTTCATTAATATTAAACTTTAACAAAATTTGTTATACAAGGCCTGGTCTAAGCATCACCATTAGTACCTTGATTAATCGCAGACTGAGCTTCGCTTCCAGCCAACGTCTCCATGGAAACCGAATCTATAATATCAATTCCTTATTAAATCGTTCATACATTAGCCAGTCCTTTGTAGAGTTTAATCGAAAAATCCATGCTAACATATTTAGAGCTGAAGATTGTCGCGATAAAATTTGATCAAAACCGTAGCTGGTGCTGCTAACCCAATAAACTCGGCCCACCAACGTAGTGACGTCATATTCACTTTCACAAAGAATCCACTCTGCGGTTGAAGTGTGACATGACTTCAAAGTGACGTCATCATCAGTTAACACAGCGTCATCACAAAAGATCTTGTTACGGGAATGATTTGTAGGATACACGGTTCATTGCTCGTTATTGGCCACACCACATTGAGTAATAATCTGTGGGAGGGGAACATCTATTATAGCAATCTGCTGAGCAGGTGTTCGTTGTTCTCAAAAAACCAGACGGCGGGTTAAAAAGATAGGAGGAGTAGCCCCAACAGTTTGATACTTAGACTGCTCTTCGAATGTGAATCTTTTATTATTCCCCTTGTAAATTAGAAAAGAGGAAAAAGGTTAAGAGAAGTTGAGTGAGACCACGGAATGAAACGGGAGAGAAAAAGATGTGAAGCTTTGAGGATCAGAGAATAGGTAAAAGGGATCGGTGAGACTTCAGGATCTTTAAAAACGGAAGGGGGAGAAAGGAAAGGGAGAGAATGGAAGAAAAAGGAAGAGGGTTGGGAAGGAAAGGATAGGAAAGGGAAGGGAAGGGAAGGGAAGGGAAGGGAAGGAAAGGGAAGGGAAGGAAAGGGAAGGGAAGGGAATGAGAGGAAGGGATGGGAAGGGAAGGGAAGGGAAGGGAAGGGAAGGGAAGGG
>JH153469.1:64729-75338 GCA_000226015.1 Mnemiopsis leidyi | reverse complement strand
AGGGAAGGGAAGGCAAGGGAAGGCAAGGGAAGGCAAGGGAAGGAAGGCAAGGGAAGGGAATGGTATCTATTGCGTTCGATTCTGCGACCATCTCTAGGAGTAAAATAGTAGTACTGCAATCTTATTTTAGATAATACTTTATTCTTTAACCAACAATGTACCACGTGGTTTGGCCCCACATTCTACAATCTTCAACTTGATGGCTTCTATCTCTGCAATAATGACTGAGTGACCAAAGTAACTGCTCGAATTCTGTGATATTCACAATTCCCACTCGGCCACAGTTTGACACTGATCAAATTGAGCCCTCTTGTTCCAAAAACGAAGCCGCGACACGAGGCCGCTGAGTTGCTAAAACCGTAGAATGCTGAGTTTTGACGTTAAGTCACGACATTCCCACGTGTACCTGACTCTGAAGCCATTCCAGGGTGCCATCTCCACGTGCAGTGGAATCATAGTCAACAGACTTCGTCTGCGTGGGAGAGCTCCCTGGTCTCTTCTCTGACACCGGTAACTTCCACCAACAAAAAAATTTGTCACAAACGATTTTAAAAAGAAAGTTCTTTAGCCCACTTTACAAGTTTGGCTTTGTCCCAAACGAAGCCAGGCCAGGTCCTCAACCCCCAGCACGCAGGGAAGGTGAATCATCTTCACGAGACCCCACTGAGAAGGTAGATGATCTTACCTTTAGAGCATCACTTTAAAAACTCAGCTCCATCCCCTGCCACGTCTGGGCGCACTTCGTGCCGGCTAGAACGGACAGACAGGGGTAAACAAAGAGGAGAAAAATTGGCTTGACATTAGTTCTGGGATTCAGCGTTCTTGGTGTGTGCTGGTTCGGACCCGAAATGCGCCTAAAATCGACAGATCAGTTGACAAACGACCCTCAATAAGCTTTTTGATTCCTTATGTGACAGTTCTTTTGTTCGCCCTTAACCTTACCTAAAACGATTAGTAGGTGAGAGTTGTATGACCAATTGGGGTTTTCTGACTATTTGCTGTAAAAGTACCAAGTTGTGATCGTGATCCAGCAGGGTCTTTGCTGTGGCTTGATTCTTACAAATCGATGGGATAAACCCTCAAAGGGCTAGCAAGTTTTTCTACTCAGCCAATTTACGTGTCGCGTTTTCTACGAGCTCCCCGAATCCTGCCGTAAAGAGCCCGATGAAACAAAAATAGTCCTGAGGTTATGACTTGATAGCAGTTTGAGCTGCTGTCTGCGTATGAACAGTGACGGATGACGTTTACTGCGGCATGACGGCTCATTACTCCAACCTATTTGTTGTTTAGAAATACCCTGTCTGCACCTATAAATAACCCGAAAAAAGGGGAGGTAAGTACTTCAATCTCCACGTACCTCGACCTCAAGATTGGTGGTGACCATTCCGTCACATTCCGATGACATTCCACAACATTCCGGGATAACTTCTGACTTGTGTGTCAGTGGTCGGACGAAGCTTGGAAATGTGGAGATGATGAATTCAGTTAGACGGGATCAGTAACATCCTCTTCGACGACGTCGAATGAGCGTTCTTTGACGCAATAACCATATAAAACCGGATTCATTTTACCTTGTGAATTGACTTGAGTTTAGTTGGGAAATGTTGCAATTCTGCAGAAATAGAATTGCAATGACAAGAGAGATTGTAACAAAAATGATTTTATCCATCGTTGATCCGTATGGAAAAATATCAAGGCTTCAAAATTTGCAATGCAAAAATAATTTATAAGTAAGTAGTAACAAATAAATTGTAAACTTTTTTCCAAATTAACGTAAAATTCAAAACAAACCCTACAGTCGGAAAATTGCATACATGAATTATCTAAAAATAGTTCCGAATAGTTTGCAACACATGAACCAGGTCAAGAAAAAAAGACAATGAACCTTTATGGTTAACAATCAGCAAAGAATGATTCTAGTAACGACTTTGTCAAATAAAATATTATATATTCACTACAATAAACCCGTCATAGAATTTAAAAAAAGTTAAGAATAAATACTATAATATACTTAAATAATATTTCAACTGAGATTTACAATTCTCTAGCAACACAGTCTTCTTTAACCACAAGACCACCTGTTCCCAAAAACTCGACATAATGCTCTTCAAATATTCTGCTTTACCAGTAAAAAATTATACCAAATAACCTGCTTACTTTGCTGTGGTGGCTATATCAGCTACATCCCCACAGCTAATTATACTTCCATCTGAGGGTCGGCTATGGCGTACTCAGGGTCGCATGTAAAGGGTATGGTTATGGCGTACCGAGTACCGGATGTTACCCGCTCCACGTGGTGTGGGTTTTCTGTTCCGGAGGTGAAGATGCTAACACGACCTGAGGGATTAGAAGTTTGAAGTTTGTCGAAGCTTGTGTTTTTTTGTTTTTTCTTTGATTTCTTTGGCATTTTCATTTTATTCGGTCTAGACTCAAGAAATATGGGTAATTTTTTATCGGAAAAATGATAAAGCACACAAAATGGCCATAAAAACTATTTAAAAACTTGAAACCCTTAAACAGAGAAACCAAGAAACCAGTCTCAATTTTAAAATTTTGCTAAAGCGTTAGGTTCTTGGGTTAGCAACCGCCACACATGGAGTTATGTCTTAACTCCCGTGGCATCAGCCTTCCCTTCGTCCATACTTGTATCATAAAATCAATATAATTAGCGATATATAATCACACGTTTCTAGAAAGGTAAGGTCAGACTATTTGACAGACCTGGACGCGATCAGAAGAGACTACAGGCATGTCACGATAATTTGTTGGACCAAGTTTGCCATGTGACATTGTGAAACTCACATCGTTAGAGCTATACTGGAGTCCAACATGACACGTGGAATGCGATATATTTGGGAGCTGTTGTTTGGGTATAATTGGACGAAACTTGATAATTGAATCAGCACTTAGCGCTCCGTCACTCATTCCAGACGATGGAAAATTATGGTAATGATTCTTTTTCAGTAAAGTTTTAGCACCACAGCAAATTGCACCTTCACTTTTAGCCGGAAAAGCAATTTAGAATTCATTCTGAACCACTTTCGGTGGCGCCAATTTGATGATAAAGATTTCAAATCAATGCTGCTTCACATACCCATCATACATCAACAGACAATACAGATAGTACGGTAATTTGAATGTAATTGATCAATCAACATCCCAATGCCACCCTACCTCCCATGGAAGGAATTTATAACCTTGTTCGGCAATGCAGCCAAAAATGGATAGAAATTCTTATTATCTTAGACAGCTGATATTGTAGTGTCGCTCAGCCGACGTGTTACGATAAAGTGACGTGAAAATGGGATGTTTGATAAATTTTTGCAATATCTTTATTGACAATTGGTGATAAGTAGTGACCTAGACATACCGGGTTGACGCGGTCTCGTAATTTCGGTTCAAATAAATGTCAACATATTAACGTAGATTAAGGAAGCGATATTCGTGAATCGCACGAGTCTTGTTTGCTCCCACCAAGTCATGTGACTAGGACAAGTATGGCTCCAAACTTTTCAGGACGACCTTATTTGGTCGTATCTACTGAATAGTTCCTGAACCATAGACCTTGATCACGGCCAGTTCTCAGATGAAGCTGCGAAGTGCGAGGATGATAAATATCGCTGGATTGGAAGGATCGATTAAGCATAAAATATAAATTCTATAGATTACTATTAGTCTTAGGAGTAAATGGATCGTAAAATGTCTGTATATAGAACTGTACGACTAAGAGTATATTTATAGTTTGTTTCCACCAATCCAATCTCAGAATATATTTGCATTAATTATTTGCCTCGAATAGGATTTTTTTCCGAAATTTTTCCTAAATAGGTGCGTATTTGAGTTAATTTCAGCGAACTGTCTGCACTTTACAGAAAAATTCCTCCGAAGCACGCACGGCAAGCCTACAGAGGTAATTGTGATGCCACAATGATGCTGTTGAGGAGAATATTGCCATAAGAGACAGGAAGAACAAACCACTCAACCGATTAGCACTTACTATCTTAGGCTAATTCCAGGGATTAAATGCTAGGTGTTAATGTTACCATAAAGTTATGACAAGTTAGAATTTCTTTTGACGTAAACAGACAACAAGGTCGTTTTCTGCTTTTGGCCCTTTTTGGAGGACGGTTATCTGGTTTCTACCATTAAAATGATATTTTTGGTTATTTTTATCCGGTTTGTGCCATTAAAACCAAATTCTGGATATTTTTAGAAAAACATTCTATCTTAAAGCCTTTTAAAATTTACAAGCACGCGTCTCTCCGATAAATTAGACTCATTTGAAAGCAACCATCTTCAGGCCATTTAGTTGAAACTAAAATGACGAGTTCTTCCTAAAATCTCTCAAAATTTCACAGTATTTCCAGCGATTCTTTTCACAGGGTGAACTACAAATGAGCAAAAATGATTTTGGCAAATTTTCAAAACATGCTCGTTTCAGAAACACGGATCCCGATTCACGAATGCCACCTTAAAATGCCACCTCTATAAATTGAAATCATATCAGCATGACAAAATTAGCCATTTGGCAGCTAAATCGCTCCAAAATGTGCACGGCCTTCCGGGAACTTAAACTAAAATAGAAATTTCAAGTTTGTGAAACTTCAAATGGAAAACTTGACGCGCAGGTTGATAATTGGTGATTAATGAGCTTATTTCGAGGTTCTGGCTTGATCTCAGCGGCTTATTCTTAAATGAAAGCGGTGATCTTCCTGCAGGAAGAAGATTCCCGTGACAAAATTTATTTTCAATAGAAATGAACAAACTAGGCCACACATCTATTCTAGCACGTAGATCATCACCAAGCTAAATTCAGGCAGCCTTCCCTCCCAGCCTAAACCCAACTAGGACTCAGACATTTTTCTTTCAAAATCCAGCGACCTTGACTAACCCCAATGAGACAAGCCTAAATAGACTATTCCAGCCAGACAGCTCCAACGTTAAGTGATTGTTGGTCATGGTCGGAGCTTCGGCGCGAGGCAGTGCCATCACCCGACAGTCCCCGAGCAGTTCAATTATCCGACCTTACAATTCCTTTTTTCTCCGTTTTCACTACGTAATTACCTGCTGTACCTACGTCTCTCCACTTTCACTATTTCCTGAGGAGATTTCCGCAGCAGGCAGTACAAATTGCGGTTTTGGTTTACGTAGGTGATCGGTTTCAAGTACGTTCCGTCCAGGTAATTTGGACATTGCCATAAACAAACAGAAGACAATGACAAAGTTCCGGCCACAATTCCGCCAACAGATCGAAATGAAATGGGATTTACCACGATTTGGACCTCATCCAGTGGAAGCGTTAGGGAAATCATAATCTAATTCCAGCTCTATTCATGCTCTTTAATGGCCAAAGGTATCAAGTTTACTATGAAGGAAGTAGCGGGAGGACACAGAAAATTAGTCACCAAATGGTGTAAAGATTAGATCCGGCCCGTTTACCTTAGCGGTTGAAACAAAAGAGTACATAATATCACTATTGCAGCATTAGCCATCACATTAATTACGGTCCGAGTCGGTGCCTCTTTACAACAAAACCAGTTCCGATTGATCACTCTCCGCCGCTCTCTTACTTCCTATCCGTCCATTACCTCGCTCCAAACTCAGCCCCCTCTCTTTCCCTCTCTGTAGCTGACACACGCGCGGCTGGGGAAACGCGCTCATTACGCAATTGCTAATTCCGGCTATGCCGGCTGTTGAAGTGTTTGACGTACAGAGAGAGGTCCGGCTTCAGGACGGAACGTGACGTCACGCAACCAACAACCTGGAAGAGTGTCCCGGTCCGTGTATTTAAGGGCTGCTCCGCTCCGATACGGACCACATCTTGCAGCTCCCCATCGGAAACTACTTCAACCACCTTTACTTCTCGTTTGTTTTAGACTGTTTGACCCAGAATCTATATATCTCGTACATTATGAAGTTCTTCCTTGCTTTTATTGTTGCTCTCGCTACTTTCTCTATCGTCAACTCCAGATCTATTCACTCAGGTTTGTTCATGGTTATAGTTGGGAATTTGACACTTTTATTTGATCTGTGAATTTATTGCAAACAGCCTTGACATTTTATTGAAGTGACATACCATTTATTTGGCTCATTTAAATTGTACAGCACGAAGTAGTTATGTTCTAAATTTCATAGCAAAGCCTTGCAAGTACTGAATGTACTATATACTGTAAGCAAGAGATGTTTAAATATGTGCAACTTTTTTTGGCAACAAAAAAATACATGAAATCTAGTCAATAAATGGACTAACGAAATGTTTTTCAGAAAATCCAAGAACGGAAAAAGATGATACTGTGGCAGCCGAGACAAGCCCCAAAACGATTGACGGATCACTTTCAAGCTTCATCGAGCAAAAATTAGGTACGGTATGAAATAACATTGCAAACTTTTAACAAAACTCACACATTAATTCTCTAAGGATTACAACGTAAAAGGAGTTGAGGCAGTATTTTAGAATAAAAATACTATTGCATTGTTAGGTGACAAGATAATCCGGCTGGCTGACAACTGGGATGTGATCCCCATGGGTACCCAGATTCTAAGGTTCCCAGTTGTCGGCCACCGGATAATCCAGCATTTCCTAACTGAAATGACTCGTCCTAGCAGAGTTCTAATCATTTTTCGAACCCTTGGTCTTTGACTCTTCCAGCCTCGACTAACAATTTAATTTTTCCAGCTGAAGCCGGTTTGACTGAGGAGGTTTCCGAAGAAGGTCGCCAGAAAAGATCAAGCCGCCGCCACCCGGCCCGCCACCAGAAGAAAACTCGAGGACACAACAAGCCGAAACATAACATGTCCGCCTTCTTCTACGTCCCACCCAACGGCAAGTAAACTAGAGAACTTTACCGGACATGTCCGGATCCCATGCGGCAATAGACTCGTTTTATTTAAGCGCTGTGCTCTCTTATTATGACGGTGGTTTTTAAATTTAGGTCGATTTGTACCAAGTCCCTATTTAGATTAACTCGATTTGTTGAGAGCCACGGAAAGACTGGATTATATGATTGTCGGTCATGAAGACTGACAATTTAACTTGCTGGTTGCTATGCAACCACACCAAACCGTTTGATATTAGCTGTTGTTGTTTATTTCGTCGTTATCAAAGTTGAATTTAGCTGGGTAGTTCCGCATGCGGGTATTTATTATTTTATCTTGCTGGACTAAACTGTTTATAAGTTGCTAAGGAGCGTTATTAGTACTGTTTATAAGCTGTTTATATAGCCTACACCTCAGGTTGCCAAGGCAGAATAATTTGTAAACCTCCATGTAGGATTGGCGATACAAAATGTCGCTGTCTCTGCCTGCCATATGAATAGGTACCATGTTCATAGGACTCTAGGTAGTGCATATTTATCTGTGTTGTTGTGCCTGGACTGAGTCTTTTTGAAAAGCAAGCATTGGATTTGTGTGAGCTTGTTTTAAGCACATTTTGGCTGAATAGACCGCATGAAGCTTCGTTACCCCAACTTTCAGTCCAAATTAAAGAGGAATCAAAAAGGTTACTTCGGACTTCGTTAGACTTGTATATCATAATTTTGTTGTTTTTGAGAAGACCGTAAATTATTATTAATTATTTATTAACATATTTAATATTCGAACTTAGTATTTATAACTTATGGAGTAAGTTAAATTTAAGACAGAATTTTAGCTTGCGATAACTCTTATCTTTTTTCTTTAAAAATGTGTTTGTTGATCTATAAAGTCTTTCAACAATGACAAGTTATAGTTTAGACACAATCACTTTAACGAGCGAAAAATCATTTGTCAATAATTTTTTGATTGATTATTCCTCAGTAAACCTTAAAACTTTAGACTAAATAGGAACCGCCAAACAAAGCCGTCTTTATTTTTAGTGATGATTCGACAAGATTTTAGAATAGATATTTGGATTCATTGTTGTGCCACGCATGCATAGTAGAACGAGAACAAGAAAATTTTGTTAACTGTTTAAACATTGTAATTTCCTTTCACTGAATAGATTTATACACCAGATAAGTACTGAGTTTGCCTTTTCACCAATCAAAAGTATATTTAACAAATTTTCTAATTGAACAATTTAATTCATATTTGCATTAATTATATCACAAAAACGCACAATGATTTAATTCGCTCTTCACGTAAATTTAAACAATAATTCTTTAATTCTGCCAACAATTGCGAACAAGGCCAAAAATCTTGGATCAGATTCTTAGACTCATCTTGTGATTTTATCAAAGTAATCGCCAGTCATATCATGAACAGGGGTCAAGAGAAAGAAAATGCATTTCTTAGAAACACGTAATCATCCTTGATAACCGAAGGAATCTAATTTTTTTCAAAATTTTTGATTGAGAAGGGGCTCAAGTCTTCAAAGCGCTCACTATAATTTCTCTTAAAACTAACAGATTCTTCGAATTCGAATTATGGTATTGAAAATATGGCCTTCTTTGAAACTTTGATACTAAAAATGACGAGATAAAGAATTATTATAAAAGACTTATGGCAGCGCTGTTAAGTTTTCACAAACCGAATGTAATCGTAGGTTAAACGCGGTAACAATCAAATTTTTGTACCGAAATTGCTATCTTATTTACTCTTTCAGGTCATTTTGGGGTAAGAAATGTGCTCGGAATGCAAATTGTTGTAGAATCGAATGAAAATTGTCAAATGTCAATAAAGAAATACTATATAGGGTCAAAGGTCAATAAGTTCAACTCTTGACTCTGATATCAAAGGTAGTTGCTAAATTGTTAATTCGTGTTTAATTTGTTTTTACGAGTGGTTGGATGTAAAAGCCTCATTTTAATTTCAGCTGTTTCCTTTGTCCAAGTTTAGGAGATCCAATAATCAAACCGAGGTGGCAGTATATTTTAGAGTGGGGTTCATTAGGACAGCGGGAGTAGCGTTAGAGTTGGAGCGGTTAAGTCCCAACGTCTTCATGCGGATTTTGTTAAGTTCCTTCTCCCGGCTCAGACCGCTGCTGATCCAGCCGATCTTATTCATGGCAAACTTACGGACAGTTCGGAGTGACAAGCAGTAGATTGGAAAGTTGGCGGCGCTGTTGAGAAAAGGAGCGTAGTAAGCTATCTGCTTCATCACCGTGATGTCCTCTAGATCAAAGACAAAGAGCAGGCCTAAAGGAAGAGCACAGATACAGTAGACTCCTGAGATGACGAGAACAGCCAAAATCGCTTCTTTCTTGATATTCTGGTGTTTGTTAGCGAGGAAGAGGAGAAGGACGGAGGAGATTGAGACTGCTACCACGGGAAGTAGAGTTAGGAGAGAAAACTCGACCGCCTCTAGAGTATAAACAAGGTCATGGTTTTCATCCGGCTTTAGTGTGCACATAAAAATTCCATTACTCTTGTCAAAACTGGACATGTTCTGCATACCAATGGAAATGAACACTTCGCATTGTAGTCCGATGAGGATGGCAATGATCCACATCAGGATAACAATCAGATATGCCCTGGTCTGAGACCAGGTCTTTGAATTCAGGGGGTACATAACGATAGCTAACTTTGACAGGGAGAAAGCGAAGATCATGTTGAAGTCAGCCAATGCGAGAATTTCCTCCAAAACTTGCGTCACCTTGCAGTGAACATCTCCGAAGATCCAATCATTGAATAAGATGGCCATCAAGACCGGCAAGATTACGAAGATGGAGAATCCCAAATCCGCTACAGCTATGTTGTTTATGAGGACCCGGGACACACGGTTGAGGCGGAAAATTTTGCATCTTAGAGATCCGTATAGAGTGAGAATACTTCCAGGAAAGGCGAAGATGAACGTCAGCACACACCAGGTCCCCAAGATAACACGTTCCAAAGTGTTATCCCTATCAGTATCGTTGGTGGTGCCAGTGTGGTTATGACTGCTGGTAGAATTACCAGAAATATTGGACATTTTCTGGAAAAACGATAGTTGAAGTGATTTGTGACCGGCTTTTACTTCGCACGGCCAATGTTTTCTCAAAATTTCATTCAAATATACTGTATTATATCAAATATGATATCAAATCTTCAGATAAAACTTAAAACACTCATAATAGAAGTTAAGTTAAAGATTGATAGAATATGTAGGAAAAAATTGGGTACTAACAATTAACTACTAACTAACTATTAAAACGTAGGTACATACGTTCATTTCACACGCTTTGTTTAACTAAAACAAAAAATTCAGAAGTGCTCTGGTTGTTGTTGGGTGTGGGTGATACGCTTGTGCCACGGGTTATCTTACGGGATCTGGGACAAGTTTGCTACTCAACACAAATGTTTTCCAAGGAGAGGTTACTACTGGGTCGCAGGAAAGTGGCTAGAAAAATTTGGCTCTCGGAGATATCTTAAAGATATCTTGGTAGCAAATTTCAGATATATCTGAAATTTATATATATATATATATATATACAGTAAACCCTCCATTTACCGGGCCTCTATTTACCGTGTCCCTCTATTTATCGGGCCTCCTTCCTTTCCCCCGAAATTTTTCAATATTTTCGCACAAAACATTGTTCCCGTCTTTTATTTGCGTGTCACATGTCAAAGCTTGTTATCTCATGGTCGTTAAATTATACGGCTTCTTCTGTACCCAATTAAAGCATGTTATACTGTCCTGATAAAGATACACGAGA
>JH153469.1:54205-64719 GCA_000226015.1 Mnemiopsis leidyi | reverse complement strand
GTAATGGTATCTCTTCGCCATTTGATCTGACACCATGATATAGCCTTAACATGCACGTGTACTGATATATGTGACTCAGATCTATTGGAAATAATGCCCCGATCCATTCTCACATTTCTAAATCACTCAAAGAGCACTTTATCAATAAATTTGATCAGGATTATGTTTACGTATAACTGTCAATAACTTAAGTTACTATTTTTGGCCAAAATTAGGCCATATTTTTGGCCAAAATTAGGCCATATTTTGGTCAAACTCTATTTACCGGGCCCCTCTATTTACCGGGCCTCAACCCTTTCCCCCGAGAGGCCCGGTAAATCGAGGGTTTACTGTACATATATACGTAACACGTCTGTAGGTTTCAGCCAAACTTGTTCTGTAACAACACGTATTGTAACGACGTCCAACAGTTTCAATATTGGCTACCCTTGACATGATAAAGAGAAATACCGCACAGATTTAAGATTTTCGTCTTGTGAAATCTAAGCAATGTCAAAAAACCTCTACCTTGAAACACCTATTTTAACGGACAACTGTACCTGCTTTTGGGTGAACAGTGTTGTTGTTTCCAGGCGAATCGAACATGAAGCGTCCGCCCTTAAAGTCAGTATGATAAGTGTTGAGGTAGAGCAGAGAGGTATAGTGGAATCTATCGTACTGCTCCTGAAGATAAGATTTTATTTGATAAATGGAATTTTCTTACATTTTATGTTCTTTGTCCACGAGTACTAAGACTTCAGAACAGATATAAAGTGCTAGAGTAATGTCTGAGTTGACAAGTGTTTCCACTGATCAATTTCTTCATTTTAAAATTAATAATACACAATAAGAATAACGCACAAAACATAGCGTCGAGTGATATCTCATATCATGACTTCTTTCTGTCAATAGCCAAAATATTAACAGTCAATGGCACTCTTCGGTAAATTGAAAAAGCATACCACTTAACCCTCAAGTTAATATTTAACTTACATTGATCAACTTACGTTACATTGATTAAAATATTGAGTTATTAACAATTTAAATTGGCTGCGCGGCGCGCGCGTTCTCGTGCTGCACTAGCGCTGAGATGTACTAAACTTTCTGTTCGCGCTTTACATTTTCATCCTCTTCAGTCACGTGACCATTAAGCGGATAGCCTTGCGAGACTCCACGTCTTCTAACGATCTGTTGGTATTTGGAGGAATTAGGAACCTTGACAAAACCCGCATGTTTAGTAGCATTTACCGTATCAGTGTGAACGTGCCAATATTCGTCGTGAACTGTGCTTGGGCGCCTGTCTGTCATTCGTGAGAAGAAAGTAGGTTTTGTAAGTTTTAGTTTTCCGGGACCAATCTTCCATTTCTTCTCTATTTCCACCTGAATTTTTTAGCTCAAGATTAAATCTCTAACGGATGAGAGTGATAAGATGTAGATGCAGAAATACTTTAAACTGTTCTAACACTACAAAATGTTAACACATTTATTGAGGATTCTTTGGGATGGACATAGGGTTAACTGCTTTAGGAAGTCAATAGCTTTCCAGTCTCCCATACATCTTGATAAAGTTTTCAACTTGTACAAAAGCCTATTAGTCTCTTGATAAAGTTTTTAACTTGTACAAAAGAACTGAACTTAAAGGCACAGTATTATAATTACTCGTGACCGAAAACTTCGCCACAAGACTGGCCACGTACCCATACACACACTTAACAAGGTCAAAAGATTGTGTACCCAATTAAGTTCCAATGTTACACTATCTAGCTTTTAATAAAGTTCTCGGGCAACTTTTTACAAGGTTTATCCAGAAGGAGGCAACATGTAGCACCAAAGAGAGGTCAATCATGTGAAATCATTCCCCAGAAATAACGTTTTATAAATTACATCAAACTTCCCTCGCGCCCAAGAAATAACATATCAAAGCAAACTTTCAAAACGTGACCTGTATTCGATTTTTGACAGATCGGTACAATTTCAGATCTTCGTAACTGAATAACTCTTTGATACCGCTCTTCTTAGCAAGCCTGGAGGACATTTTCGTATGGTTATTAACATTTAGCGTTGTGAGCAATTAATCTGCTGGTTTAAACTTCTTAATGCATTTTTCTGAAAACTTAAGTAAAGAGTTGAAGTAACTTACTCACGGACGTCCGCAAACTTGGTTCCGACTGACAGTGCTCCGCTGTGTAAATCTAGAATGGTCGCCTGAAGTTTTCAATTTCAATATCTTAATTGAATAATCTATGTCTAGTTCGTATAATGTTGTCGCCAGGTTTTTACTTAATACTCAAATCAAGTTCAACCTGATATGACGACCATAAAATAAGAACATAGGAAAGGTATTGTTGGGGAAGGTTCCAAAATTTAACAAATGAGAAGCTAGAAAGCACTGTTTTCCCGCTTCTAATGGGTCGCAATTTGTGACCCCTTCCCAAAATACCTTTCTCTATAGGCTCTGTTTTTAACCCAACGGTCGACACATCCCCATAATTTCACTTGGCTCATTTTTGTGTCGTATAAGTGAAATATACAATTAAGACCGTTAAAATCATGGAAGTTTGTTTGCATCAGCAATGGACAGCGGAGTAAGACCATTCAATAAGCAGGAACACGTGGTACTATCAAATAAATAACATCTGCGGCAGGACGTCAGAATTGTTAGCACGTTTTCAAAATACGTGTATTATTCTAAATTATGTGCATTTTTCGAAATATAGTGTATTTTGCAATAAAATTAGCATTTTTAAAGCGGTCATTACTCGACTTCCGATTAAATTGTCGAGATATCGCAACTATAAGGTGGCTTGTAAAGAAGCATCTCAGTTTTATAGTTACGATGCCAAAATTATTCACAATAATTGTCTAGAATTAAAGTAAAAAGCTCTTAAATTTGAGGATGTTAGACTTTGATTGAAATGTGCAAAGGTCAATATTACCCCTCCAGAGCCACCTCCAAGAGACATTCCTTTCTCAGCTATAGCGATAAGTTTCTCTGCTTCCTCGTTAGTGACAAGGCGATCTAAGATGTATCTACCACAAGTTGCTGCTTCACAACCTGCAAATAGTTAGGATGTTATAATTGGATTGAAATAACCCTCCTCATGTATTTGAAATAGCGCTTCACTTGATCAAGCCCTGTGCAATTTCGGCACTCACCAAAACTTTGCTTTGGGTCGTGAAAAGCCCCATCCCCTCCCCCCTCAACGCCCATATATGGAGATTGGAAATTAGGTTTAGATTGCGTTAAGGAACAACTTCATAAATTCCCTGTTCAGCGTTCATGCAGTTTCTCTCACAAAATAAAAGGCTTAAATGCTTGCTAAATCACCTTCACGAAAGATGGAATCACCACGCAATATTCCATTAGTACACTAAATACTTGAACAGATTAAATACTTGAACAAATTAAATACTTCGAATTTCAAGTTCGTCTGAATTTTACTGACGATTACATAAAGTATGTAAGTATGTATTACCTCACATCCGAAAGTTGATAACACTCGCATTACTCGACAAGACCGGCAATCAAGTTCCACTCACCTGAATATTCTACTTTCTGATTTTCAGGACAGGTTACCTTCTGTACCATCCCATTTGTTCCCACGGTAGAGTTCCACATCGCCAGGACCATGGCGTTGGGGTTTTCCCTCCAGAGCGGCTGTAGCCGGTACAAGATGGCTGCACCCGCAATGAGGAAGGTAAAGAGGATCCGGGGCAGGCTGTTAACTACCGGCTGTAAACCTTCTTCGCTTCCACTGAGGTTGCAGCTGTTAATGAATGCGCATGTTGTCATAATAACTATTCAATCTCGGGGAACCACCCTGACAGAAATTGAATTAAACTTCCAGCACTATGTGACATGAAGTGACAATTCCTAACTAGAAACTGTCGAATATTTTAACAAAGCGTTTTGTAGAAAGGTAGAAGAAGAACTGGTTATATGATCTTGGGAATAGCTAAATAGTTGGAGCTCAATTGATGATGCCTTGTCTATTTGTTTTTTAGTACATTATTCGTTTAATGGTGAACCAAGTTTTTCAGTCATATTAAAACAAATTTTGGGGTTAAGTACCGTTGTGTAGCCGGTGATCTCCTGATTACGATGGCATAAACATTTAAGAAAATGGGCGTGTCATACGTATAAGAATCGGGAAAAACTATTTTGACCGTACATATAAGGATATGAGCCCCTTCTCTTCCTAATATGGTCTGCCTTCGTCACCATCTGAGAGGCTTGCTCGAGAGCAGCTCTTTTCCCAATTAGGACATTGGTAAGCCTAACGAGGTCACGTGACACCCCTTGAGTCACGTGACTTGTCGATCGATACAGTATGATAATTTAGAGTTGATATGTATAAGAATTTGAGTTTATTTTAGGGTTTGAGTTGATATTAGGATTCGAGTTGATATTACGATTTAAATGGATATTAGGATTTGAATTGATATTAGGATTTCAGTTGATATTAAGATTTCAGTTGATATTTGATTAGAATTTGAGTCGATATCAGGATTTGAGTTAATATACGATTTGAGTCTGCAAACTGCTTTTAAGAAAGCGTCACTATGGTATCGTGCTATATGTGATTAATCCATCTGCTTGGATTCAACAGCTGGAAGTCCCTAAATCAATCACCTATTTTGATTAAACAAGGGAAGGGACTTTGAACTACGTTCACACGCTGTCTACTGACGTGACAACTCGTGTGAAGAACTTGTCCACGAAGACGTGTCTATTACATGATACGACACGTGACACTTCTGTACGAGTAACGAGACGGAGTTGTGAACTACAGCTCGTTTATTTTTGTCGTGATACGTGGTATGTGGTACTTAAGTTACCGTTATTTTCTTTGAAGCAAGAGCTATAACGAAAAGGTCATGAGACGTGCGACTGTTTCATTGCTGACGACTAAGGCTTAAAAGGCTCATGGACCAACGTGCTATCTTCCTACCGTATATTGGTTCCGCGTCGAGTACACTTTTGTTGGGCATGATTTTAACAAAACATAATTATCCAACTTATGATTATGAATAATTCTATTGTTAAAATTATCTAATTCAAACCTTGACTTTGCTGCACTTGGCTTTTTACTCTTTGCCATCGTAGAATATACAGATTAAACCTCGAAACTTCTAGTATTTTAACTATTCATGCTTCCCTTGCCATCCGTCTGAGGTGTTGAAATTAAAATCCTCGTTTTCTTTCGAGTAAAAAATGATAATATTTCTATGTTTTTTGGTTGATTAGGGTATACTTTATTCAGTAAATCAACCTCAGATCTTTTAAAATGAAGGTTTAATGTAAGAGTTGGCAATGAGCTAGAAACAATGTCTATTTCTGAGTTTCTGTGACCGAATAATTTAAACAATTCTCAGTTTCTATACAACCAAAAGTATGTTACAACATTTACAAATATAACTCAATAATAAACAATTCCATCAAAATTTAAGACTCGAATACAACTCATATACAAAATACAAATATCAACTAAAAAATTTCATGCATCACTCGTTCCATCAAAAAGCTCCAAATTCAAAAGACACAAAAACAACGCGGGCGGTCTATGATTGTCTGAAAAAGTACTTAAACCTATGTATTTTACTTCCAGTTTAGTCTTAGGTTTACAAAATTCAGTTACTGGTATCACCTGTAACCGAGCAGCGTGACAGTATAGGACGCTAGGAATAACACGCAGGGAAATAATTGCCTGGCGCTGATTCATTGACAGCTTTAGGCATTCTTAGAATCTCAACTCCGTTTTTTCATTCCGTTCTCATGTTGCAACTGATTTATCTTTAAACCAATTAGAGAAGGATCCAAGACGAAGATTTTTATACTTTCATCACTTTTCGTCTTGGTCTTGGTTTTGATTGGTGGAGATTTCAAAACACCACACATCTGTGAAGTACGTCCTGAAATAAACGTTGACTTCGTTTAAAAGCAGCGTAGTTTATAACCATTGATCTAATAACAATCAATTAACTTTGTTATCTGGATTCTGGACCTTGTGATGTGGTGAAATATTATGAAAGAATGATTTAACTTTACTTGCGTCAGTATCTGTTTTACAGAGAAGTTTTGTTCATTGTTGGAGATCCTTGCTTCTCAGCTACCGAGTAGGAAAACGTTTTTGATCTCTGTACTATGAGTGCCAATACAACACCCTGAAAGTAACCGTGCTATGGAGCAATAGACTAAAACAGATCTCTGAATTTTTAAGTGCCAATAACCACCTCGAACAATAAGTCATGTAAGTCAACGCTCCCGCAAACAATTTTTCTTTAAACAATTTTTGATACGAATTAAACTAGAGCACAAGTAATTCGCATTATTCATATAATATGTCATTGTTTTTCGAATTGCATATTTTGCAAAGATAGATACGTTAACGCAGTAAGGTTGACTGATATCTTCCTTTTAAAGCCAAATTGCCCAAAAACCAAGGATATTGCATAAGCGGTGATCATCATGCAACTTATAATTTTAGAACTTTGGTTATTTCAGATATAATCTCAATTCTATTAGTCATCATGTTTGCCGACAAAAACAATTAGCAAGCAGCTGAAAGGGGAATGATAGGTATCTGATAAACTTGTCACGAAGGTAAGGGTTATCTAACAGTATCCATATCATCAACTCGCGAGATATCATTGGTTGTCAGTTTAAAGAGTTGAAGGTTAGTTGATATCAGTCAAGAACCAAAATTCGATGATCGGTGCAAATTTTTAAATATTGACGTGTTTAATGAGAGAAACTCTCTGAGTAGTAGGGATTGAGAGCAATAAAATCTGAATCAATATTAATTCTGATATTAATTCTGCTAGCCGTACTTTGAGAGGTCCTGGCGACGTAAAAATACTAAAATAGTTATTAAGTCATCAGATCAGAAAACTACCAAATAATTTAGAAAAGCTAAACATCGTGAGCTACAACCTAGCAGCAGATGACTTACCATGGTGATCACTAGGATAAGAACAAAGCACACAGCTAAGATGATAGCTATCGTGTTGATAGGAGCGGCTGGGTGAACTGTAATGTGGTAACTGTCCTCGTATCTTCCTGACAAACAAGGGAACATGAGGGAGGTGAATGCCGGACAACTTCACCACAAGCCTGACAAGCCTGACAAGCCTGTCAAGCCTGACAAGGAAGCGTGGGAACGGGATTGGGGAACACTTAAGTGTGCCTGAACTACCAATCTTGTGGTAGAATTGTCAGTCACGCGTAACTAGAAGTTAACAGTAAGTTCGGTCAAGTATCAGACAGGATGACTTTAGCTACTCTGTTACTTGTCACTTGGATTGCTGCTAATTCTCATCTGATTGTACAGCAAATGATAGATCGGGTTTGGTTTTCGTAACTTAGTAGGACACTCACCCATTTCTCCGCCGTCAAATACACAGGTGTACATCCCCGAACTATCTCTCGTCAATTCCTCGATAACCAAGACCTCAGTAGTTTGGTTTTCTGTGTAAGTAATCATTATGTAATAATATTTTACTCGAGGTTTATTTCAAATTCAAGTCAATTTATTCAAAATTATCCTAAGAGTACCCATTTATCAAAATTTACATTTTCCACCCTTCTCCTACATTTTGCGGTCCCCCGCCAATAAAAATGACGAACCTGAGCTGCTAGTAGAGTATCTCTCAGCAACCGGCCCATCCTCCAGTCTCCCGGCGCTCCTCGCACCCGATATCACAACATTTCCACGTTTCCAGAAAATATTTACTGAAGACCCGCCCAGTACCATATGGTCAATAACACAGCGGATAATCAGGGTCTCCCCCTCAGTGTACCTCCTAATAATTGTGGAGATAATAATGTAGTTCAGTTTGGTAGTATAGTGCTTCGATATGCTGCCAATGGATAACGTAGCCCGCTTAAAAGTAGTTTGGCCGGATAATTTTGTATCATATAATTCTTTAGTTTGATAGTTTGGAACGAGACAAAAAGAGACTACTCACGGTTTGTTGGAGACAACTTTGACGGAAACAGGAGGTTGTTTGACGTGCACGACACGCGCGTCTCTAAAGACAGGCTGCACGTGCAGAGACGGTGACGTCATACATCTGACTGCAGGTTCTGTCTCCAAGTCCGGGATGTAGAGTAGACCCTCCTCTTCTGACTCTGCAAGTTGCGTAGGAATTAATGGAGAGGTTACTGTAGAGCTATCACAAGAGCGGATAGTAATGTAAGGAGAAACAAAACAAAAATAAGCAATAAGGAAGTAAGGGGAGAAGGACGATCTCTAAACCTGCAGGAAGTGATACAGGCACGTCTCCATACTCCTCGTCCTCCTGTATAACCTTGTAAACCACCCCCCAATCTTCCCCTCTCACCCCGTCTATGTTCTCCACTACACAGGAAAATATCACTGTCGCACCTACTTCTGATTTGTACACCTGAGGGGTCGAGGGATGTTTGTAGTGGTGCTGTGTGGGATGCTTGTAGTGATGCTATGTGGGATGCTTGCAGTGATTCTCTGTGGTGATGCTTGTAACATCTGGGGATCAAATAAAGATTAATGAATTGTATCTCTCCAACAATTTTATGACACGCGGACACTTTAAAAAACAAAATACTCTTGAAAGATTGTTACCGCTGGAGAAACAGAGATTGTTGGCTGCTTAACAACAGTTACGTCGACGGGGTAACTCCACAGAGTGTATATGTTTGAGGTGGCGATACAGCGGTACGTCCCTGCTGCTTCCAGACTGGGATCTTCCACCTGGAAATACACTGGTGTAATTCTCTGGAAACACACTGGTGTAATTCTCTGGAAACACACTGGTGTAATTCTCTGGAAACACACTGGTGTAATTCTCTGGAAACACACTGGTGTAATTCTCTGGAAACACACTGGTGTAATTCTCTGGAAATACACTGGTGTAATTCTCTGGAAACACACTGGTGTAATTCTCTGGAAACATACTGGCGTAATTCTCTGGAAACACACATCTGTTTATGTCTACCCCCTACAAGGTCCCTACCGGACTTACCCCCTAGTAAGTGGTCCCTACCGGACTTACCCCCTAGTAAGTGGTCCCTAGGTCGCTATTTCGGTACCTCGGTGCAGACTTTGGGAGATGAGCACCTTACTACCTTAGGCAATCACATGAAATTGAAGTTACCATGTATCTTATAATGTTGTTGACATTGACATAATCAACCTTCATATCGGGATCATGTTGCTTATTATGCAGTGCACTACTGATGTGTGCTACTATATATTCTGTATAGTGTAGTAAACTTTGATACATGGTAAGATTTAGTTGAAATAGTTCATAGCGTCAACACACCCTGAAGACAGCGATAAATAACGCGACCCAGAAAGTCGCGACAGTTTAAAATCTGACATAATATACGACGGAGCGCACTACAGAGTACAGAGCACTGCAGACTTCTACCTAGAACTGGGATGGCCGACGTCTACAACTGGCGGGGTATTCCAGACATAAGAATATGATGTAGGTCGACAAGGTCACATTAGTTGTGGCGCTTAATTTGTCATTTTAAAAATATAAGGTTGGAGAAAAAAGGTTCTCTTCTTTATAAACGTTTTATTCATTTATAGAGAACGGTTTTCTTGAGGAGGGGTCACGAACTGTCTCAAATATCCCAAGCTGAATCTAGCGCTGTTCGATATGAGCTTATGAATCGGCCGTAATTTACTTTTCATTGGACATTGTAATAATGCAATTGTTCTAATCGTTGGACAATCGCTGTCACATCATACGAAAAATTTGTGATCCTTCCCCAGAAAAACCGCATTTCTATTAAGACATAAACATGAAATTTCCAAAACACTACTGACCCGTAATATCTGCTTTGCTTCTGCTTGTCCAATCTCGGTTGTTGTATTTGACACTTGGACGTCGTTATGATACCAAACTGTGAAATAATTTGATTTTGTAATTAAAATTTTGTGCTAAGCTTTGATAAAATACTATCATCTCACTCTTAAGAAGTCACATTGAAGAGTCGACAACCATATAAATTAAGATTTAATCATGAAGATTCTATGGTATATCGATTACTAAATGACAGATTGGCCGTTGAACTTCGGCCTGCGATATGCAATTAACCTTGATATGAGCATGAAATTAAAAGTTCGAGCATAATTTTGCAGGTTAATAACCTACAGCCGGGGAGTTGATGCGCTCACGCATTTCAGCAAATGGGCCAGTGAATTTCGGAGAAATTCTAGACGCGCATGGCCCGTTAAGCATAATTCAGCGTGATTTCAATTTTCAGTTTTAACCACGAAAAAATCATTTCTAGATGGATTAAAAACTATCCGATAGCACGTTCGGACACTGGGAGTAGATTACAAAACTTACCAATAGTAAGTTCGGACACTGACAAGTACACAACAAGACTTACCAATAGTAAGTTCGGACACTGACAAGTACACAACAAGACTTACCAATAGTAAGTTTGGACACTGACAAGTACACAACAAAACTTACCAATAGTAAGTTCGGACACTGACAAGTACACAACAAGACTTACCAATATTAGTAAGTTCGGA
>JH153469.1:40681-52854 GCA_000226015.1 Mnemiopsis leidyi | reverse complement strand
ACTGACAAGTACACAACAAAACTTACGAATAGTAAGTTCGGACACTGACAAGTACACAACAAGACTTACCAATAGTAAGTTCAGACACTGACAAGTACACAACAAAACTTACCAATAGTAAGTTCGGACACTAACAAGTACACAACAAAACTTACCAATAGTAAGTTCGGACACTAACAAGTACACAAAAAAACTTACCGATAGTAAGTTCGGACACTAACTCCTCATCACGTTCTACCACACAAGTTAGTTCGAAAACCCCGTGATTTTCGTACTGCACAAGACTGGTAACGTTGAAGTCGTCCCCAGATTGTGCTGTAATGTTGTATCCCTGGTAAGATTAAACTTGAGCGTTAGTTCGATGGAATTGAAAGTATGCTGACAATTACCACACGTGAATTTGATTTTCCAAGAAATGTCCGGTAAATTAATTGAATAAAGCTGACTAACCCTCAGTTTGTAATAAGTTGGCAGAGATTGAATTGATCCCAATTTGTTTTCAGCAGCAAACCAAAAGGAGCCGTTGAATCGTCTCTGAGTATGTTGATTAAAGCGATTTCAAAGTCCAATAACGCAGATTTGCAGGAAGGTAAAATAGACAATTTGTCGCTATCTGAATTCATCGTCGCCATTATTGGCCAAGGTGTTCGCTTCGGCAATAAATTCTGGTGATATTCGTTCTGACATTCGATCAGGTGAAATTTTGAATTGCTGATTATAAGCTAAGTTCGATTAACAAATTCTTCAGATATCGGTTATTCACAGTATTAAAGTTAACAATTAACTTACCGTCCCGCCCTTGAGGTTCAACAATGACTCGTCGTTCAACAAGTGATAATATTTCAACTCACTTGCGTCTCGCTTTATTAACTCCTGAGACAGCAAGTTTGAGTTTCAAACCCAGATTAGATTAATTTCTTCATCTTTTTCTTGCTAAAATCTTTAAAACTACGCCATATGAATTCTTCATAGTAAAAATTCAGCTTAAGCTATCTCTTCGCGTGTCTTTTTGAGTCTAAAAAGGTTTTTCGATTCATTAGTTCATTTTAAGCAGTCTAATAAGAAATATCTTAATTAGGCTTTACATAACAGAAAGAAATATCTATTGTTGATTCAAAACAAACATTCCATTACCTTTATGTTTATAGGATCTTGTTCTGGACAACACGGGACGTGCCACCAAGTAATAGATGGGGCGGGAAAGCCGCTTACGTTCACCGTCATGATGACGTCATCGTATAACTAAGGTAACACGTGTTACTTGTTGGGTATAGCACGTGTTACTTGTTGGGTATAGCACGTGTTACTTGTTGGGAATAGCACGTGTTACTTGTTGGGTATAGCACGTGTTACTTGTTGGGTATAGCACGTGTTACTTGTTGGGTATAGCACGTGTTACTTGTTGGGTATAGCACGTCACGTGATAAGGCACTGATACGACTGTCAAGATTTCGCACCTTTGCGATGTCGGACTTGACTTTATGATACGAACAAGGTTTGATTGTCGTATAAAATGTTCGTTAAATCTTGACAAGTATATTAACAGATCTGGGTGTCAAATGATTGATCAAATATATTAAACTGTAATGTCGAGATTTCTTTTCAAGAATTTATTTTTAAAGACTCACAGAAACAAATTCAGGAAGTTGCTGAAAGGAGAAAATTTCTGGTTTATAAGTCACAGTTACGAAGTATTTATAGAGGAGTGTCCGATCTCCGTATTTAAGGACAAACTTGTACATTCCTGAAGAATGAGTATATGTTATAGTAGATTATTGAAGATTATTAACGAATATTTTTGATATTTGACTTGCTTAATGAGAATTGAAACTTTGAGAGATACAAGTCACATCAAAAATGTGACCAAGCACGTCGGACGATTGACTGTAAAGTGTAAAATAAGTCGTAAGAAACTTCCGATAAGTAAATCGTACCATGATTGTGAGGTTGTGTATCTGATATGACATATCTAAAAGTGTTGCTGATATCTGAAACTATGACGTCATCACTGAGATCCAGTTCTGGGTAAGAAGCGATCTCAACTGCCCCCTCATCAGGAGCTCTAGTAAATATCTGAAACGATGAACTGGATTTTTAGGAGGCTGTCAGATGGAATAAAAAGATGGCCTCAAAAAAAGTTGTTTAATATAAATAGTTCTATCTTTTGTATAAAGATCTATAGTACTTTAAAATCGTCATCTAGGTATATCTTTTTTAAGAATTTGTAAGGTTCCAATGTTAAACTATATGAAACAAGACCTTCTGAATTCTGAAACGATCTAACTTTACTTGCTTAAACGTTGAACAATATTAACTCAGACAGTACTTATATGATATAGTTCCATTTTCGTCATTTATCTAGAGCAGCTATTTTTATTTTACAGTGTTTTTGAAATGAAGTAATTCCAGACAAATTTTAAATGGCATTCAAAATGAAAATTTTCAGCTTTCACGTCTATGATTTAATATTGTGAATTGTTTAATTGTTTGTTTTTCTTAATTCCTCTTCCAGCTTCCTGCAAGAATTGATTTGGCTCGAGATCACCATCAACTAGCAGTAACCACTGTACGTTGTCAAGCATGTTTTATTAGATAACGTCACAGGAACAACATCATCGTTATCATAATGAAGATCCCTAAACATGACGTCTAATAAATGTTACAATTCAGCCTGCTGCTTTCAAAAAGTTTAGTCACAAAGACCAGGGCATCCCTCAAACGTCAAATTTTAACGACGTGCCACGTGTTCTATCAAGGTAACGACGTATGGATCGTCAGTATCCATCGGCATCCTTCAATTTGAGCGAATTTTGATTGAAATCGCGATCCTCTTTTTAAGTCCCACTACCTATATTCTTGTCCTGGCCCCTGTTCCATACACGTGTTTCAGATCTAATAGCTCCAGCTGATTCAGAGATTTTATATTATTCGAGACACCATGCCATTAGATATTGGCATATTGCTCTTAAATAGTTAAATGTTCCATTTTTCTCGGGTTAAGGTTTTGCTTATTAGCATGTCACGTCCGATAAATATACTGGCCTTAAGTTAAGTAGATAATTAACAGTCATTATTGGCAAAAAGTCAATCGACCAAGCAGCTAAACAAGCCAACAAAAGCATTTTTGCACCAAATAGGAAATTCTTGATGTGTGACACGTATGAGACAACGTGTCATAGCCAATCAGGAGTATTGCGTATTTCTGGTGGCAAGTTAGGATCACGTCTTCAACCGGAATACAAGTTAACCGCACCGTTTCGGAGATTCCGGGTTAACGGATTAAAGAGCAATCTGCGTTATGTGAGATATCACCTACTAGTAATGTTTCACGTTTGGCAGTATATTACATAATGTTCATAACTTTTTGCATCTATGTATAGTTTGTGCCATGCGTTGCTATAGTTTTGCATGTTTCATAAATTTTGACTTTTTAATCCCATATACTCAAGAGAAGATATAACACGACGTGTAATATCACGTACACGCGCTTGGTTTAAATTTCCCATACAACTTTCCAATCAAAGATTTTTGTCTGAGAGACTGGTTTCTTGATAAAATCGTGTTCTAGAACAATTATAATATGACGTCGTGTTATAGAACAAAATGACGCTAACGTCAAGTACAAAAAGGTTCGAACCAGCTTGAAGTCGAGGAGGTTTGCGGGCCAGACATCAAGTTGAGGGCTCAACTCGAGACTATTTCCCCTGGTAGTTTCCCGCAGTTCAGTTTCACCCGGTACCGCATCTAATTGTTCTGGGAGTTTGTCTTGATTAGATACCTTTTTTGTTCTCGATTTTTTGGGAAGGTAGCGTTCGGAATTACCAACTTTTATATTTAGTTCTTGATGTCGAATACCTAGCAGTTGACATTCATGCAGCGAGCACCCTATAAAACCGTGAACAAACTCACCCTCAATAAAAACCTTCAGATTTCTCCGAGACTCTGAATTTGTAACACAGGTGTAGATACCACCGTTTGTTTTTATCGAACCGTCAACTTCGTAGACCACCTTTCTGATCCCCTCTACTGAACTGCTCAAAACTTCGTCTGCAATTTTACGTCACGTCACCAACTAAGTTTAATTAGGGTTTTAAAAGATTTAAATCAAGCACCGCAATTATGATGTAATGGCGTCTGTATTCTTTGAAAATGGCAGCTTTAACATATGTCATGCACTAAAAACGAACCGTTTTTGAGCCATTTTAAGGAATTGTCTCTGAAATTTTCGGAAGTGCATTCCAAAATCCCTTTCTTGTTCGCGGGTACAATTAAGTAAGCCTGAAAGAGAAATCACTCGTTTCTTGGTTTCTATTTAACAACGCCGATAACATATCAATAAGAGTCTGAGTGAGTTAGATATATTTCTTTTTTTAGAAATATTTCTAATTTCATCACTCCCAGGTCACGTGACACGAACATTAAACCTACATCCGAATCATCGTCTCTATCTACGTAAACTTTAGCAGTGTTGACGTCCACAACAACGCCGGGGTCGCTAGGAGAGGGAGAAGCGGTAGGAGTCTCAGTGTTCTGAGGGATGGAGACAGTACGGTTGGGAGTGGAAGAGGAGAGGGTAACTAGGAGGAGCAGGGTCAGCAGGGCAGGTTGCATGGATCTCATGAGGCGGAGTGTTTCATTGGTCGGCTATATTAGCTTCTGGCAATGTTTGTAGACATGTTAGAAAAGTGTAAGAGTAGTAAGGAGAATATTCTTGGAAATCGAGAGCTTTGTCGAAGAAAAACTGAAATAAGTGCCTTAGTCATAAATTTTAATCATTGCTGAGGCAAAGAGATTCTTCAAGAATTGAGAGACGCAATAAGCAGCAAGATACAATAGATACAACCTATCAAACTGTTGGACACGATTATCACCGGCATTTCATTATCGCAAATCATCACTGATCAGGGCAGTAAATACGGCGAGTTTAAATAATCGTGTAAAACATGTCTGGCGGTTGGTCAATGATCGTCAACATCAACAGCACGGATTGGGCACTCTAAAATTGGAACGGCTAACTTGGGCAATGTCATGTGTGGGGAATAAAAAGTTGGCTTCGTATCTGGCTTTTCTAATTGGACACGGTATACGTGATCTATCCGTGAACAATACTTCTCGATACACCCGGAAGATGAGCGCACTTTTAAGATGAATCACTGGCATAGTAGATATGTTCTGCCTCTCAATCAACTTAATTTTAACTTAATTATTTTAAAGCAATTATATCATCGAGATTGATCGGTTTATACCCATTACAGTTTTCCTAATTTCAGCCGGTTGATTAAAGCAAACGAATTACTAAATCGAGAGCAATGAGTGTAAGTGGTAAAAAAATCACTACATTCATTAAGTACATTCCCAACAATTGTCAGAGGAAAGTTTGAACAAACTCCTCTCTCTTTTACACACACGAGAGAAGACACGAATTACGGGATAATGAGTGTCGCTAGGCCGGTAAAATATGCACTAAATTTAGTTGGAGTAACTGGTTGGTGCTGTCTATGAACCAGCACACAGCCAACTTTCTTTTTAATTAGGTAAATTATCAAAGAGAAAATGATGAAGACAACAGAACGAACGAAGAGAGTTGAGAGTTGCGTGAAAGTGGGAGTGATTGGATGGGGAAGTCGGCACGATTTTCTCTTTCTGGGCATATTGGATCTGTTCTATTTTGTAATTATGGCTTTTGCCGGGAAAATAAAGGAAATAATTACATTATTATAATGCTGGTGGTATATTATGACACTGCCGGAATTAGACAATTTTTGCGCTTAAAAATTTGTTTGATTTTGAAGCCAAGTTTTCAGAAAAGATTTGCCATAATGCCAAGAAAAAAGATTTCAATACAACTATACTATGACAATGTACAACAGCCTCCAGAGAAATTTTCCTGTCAAGAAAATTTACGGCCAAATATCGCGTTCACAATAATTCAAAATTCCAGCAGGAGAAAATGCGTAGACAATTTGAAGGAACGACTAAAAGGGCGTATTTGAGAGGTAATTGGACCTATTTATATCGATAAAAATTGAAGAAAAGCTAGCGAGCCGCAACTTATTATAAAAGGGTGGTTTTTACGTGAACGTTAATTGGACTAATTTTAAAATACAGAATTTCCGATGCTAAACAGAAGTGGAATATAGCAGACATGTACCACAGGCATACAGTAGAAGAGGAAATTAGTTGGATAGGTTGAGGACTTTAGAGGAAGACAGCGGAGGACATTAAAACAGCTTAGCAAGGTTTGCTTGTATAAAAGTAATATCTAATTTGTTTCGACAATCATCTCAGATAAAAAATATTTCTCAAACGATTTTTTGGGCCGAGTCAAACAAAGTAACAACTGCTTCTACTAGCCACAATTACTCGCAGTTCTAATTCGTTTTCAAGCAGCATAAACATCTTAGAAATCCAGCAAAAATCTGAAAAATCTGAAAAATCTGTTAAATTTTCCAATTGCTGCGTCAAGGCGTTCAGGCTGACTGCAAAACGTCTTCTATACCCATTACCCACTCAGACAAAAAGGGGTAGCAGTTTATCGTAGTTTAGTGGCAGAGTTGCATAATTTCGTTATGATTGTGCAATAATCGATTCGAAACCCAAATAAACTAACTAACTAGCTAAACAGCATATCCGTAATGTAATGTCTTAGTGGGGGTGCATACTGCATGTATCTTGTGCACCTTGAGGTTATTTTTTGGTCTTTTTGTGGTTTTGTTTTTTGTATCTTTAGTTTTGCAAAACAATTCTTAAAATATATGCTAAAAAAACAAGGAAAACGGAAAAAGCCACAAAATTTGTTGTCGTATCGCTTGGTTTTTTTGTTGAGCCCCACCCCCTCTCTCTCTAACGGCATAGCGCCACCGGACACTGCAAAGCATTCTAGCCGAGGGATACAGCATTTCAAAATGTCAACATGGGACAAACAACCTAACTGTTGGTAAACAAATTTCGAACATTAGAGTAGCTGGGACACTTGACATAATACCAAGATGCTGTTCCAACAACCGACGTATAATGAATTCCGATGCATAACCTGAGGACCAGGACTCTATGGTAGGCTCTCTCTGGGGTGTCATCGGTTATCCGTCCTTTGGCGAATCCCCTGTCAGGGAGCCGCGAGCAATCCCTTTGCCTTAGGTTCGCTGCATAACACATTATTCACTATGGCAGATGTAGCTTCGTGTCAAGGTGTGAAGTAGCTGAGTGACCTCACCAAAATAATTTTATCTCTAAAATGTTCTTATAAACTATGTCAAAATTCTTACTAAAGATTCAACTTATTAGAATAGTATTTAAAAACGCTTCACAATCCCCTATATGTTCATTTATTTTCATGGCCTAACTTCACCAAAAGATGAATCTTCAAGCTTTTAAGGGCCTCGCGATGTGAAACTGAATTGGTCATAACTCATATTTAACTAAAAAATATCATATAGATTGATTTTGCATTGCAATTTGGTTGTTCTGTCACTTCAATAAAACGATTTAAGCATGATACTTAACGTATTCTAATGCTTTGACGTTGCTTAACTATTGAGCGGGTTAGGATTTTTTGCCCCGATGTTGCAGTATCGAATATTGCTGTTCACTGCACATATTATACAATTTGTATTTTAAAGCATGAGTTTCAATTCACCGCGTTATTTATATTTTGTATGTTACTATAGAAATTCAAACAGCATCTATCTTGCAGATTCAACTAGTTTATTAAATCGATGCATCACTTCAACTAATAATGCAATGGGAGAGGACGAGAGGTTAAATGAGGATTCCTACCATAAGTTACACTGGGTTCTGTTTGAAATTTACAATATCTAGCCATTAAGTAATAGTGCATGAATATCTTTCCCCAGTGCCTCAGTCGACAGACCAACAAAGTCTGTATGTCACAAATACCAATCCATCTGATCGCCATTTTTCTACAATTTAACGCAATGTAACTTTTAACAATTCATCTTTGGTTGGTCTGACGGATCTGACGGATAATCGTTATGAGTGATCATCTTTCCGAGTACATTAACTTTTTAAACGTGACTTCTCTAGGAACAAGCAAAACACAGTTCTCTCCCTCCCCCTTCCGTCTCATAAACAGCAGAAAACGCCACCCCTTTAACACTACCTCAGACATCCCACTACGCAGTTAAATGTTTCGAAACTCTCAGGTCGGGCCAATCAAGTGCTGTAGCGTAGCTTGTAACTGTTTAAAGAACATCTTAACCGCTTAGCTTTACTAAATCTTGGTAAAGCGGTGACTAGAGGCTTAAATGCAAGCGGTTTTGCGTCGTGAGCAATCGACCTTTTAATGCATCCGCTTCTCGCTCGCTGTGACTGAAATGCTGGGTAGTGACAAACTGGACTGTCGTAAAGCCTAGGCCGTGTATTTCTTCAGCTTTTAAAATGCTAATTTGGATTACCTGCAATTGAAGTAATTCTCAATATTTTTCATTTATACACTAAAATATCATTAGATAGGAATATCGCTTTTGAGGCAAATAAAGTTGGTGTGAAAGGGATAAAAAGATTTGTCACAAGTGAAAGCATTTCTGTTTTCCGTTTGGTCGTGCTTGAATTTTTATCGGTTGATCGCAGTCAATAGTTTCTGAGGCAATTTGACGACGAATTTTACCCGCAAATGCAATGGTTACCCCGCTATCAGTACATAATAATAATGCGGGAAAATTGAGTTTTTTATTCTTGTGGAGGAGTCGCTAATATTTTAATTACGTGATAAAGTTATTGTCTCCCAGTAAAACGTGCGGCTGATGGTACTTTTTCCATCAGAGAGAGCTAGGTAAGAAATCTTTGCAATTACATGATCCTTCATGATGATCTGAAATTTTTCAAATTACTTTGTGATTTAATTGTTCATTACTTAGTTGCTGTTGTCATATCTTTGTGTAGTTGAAATACTACAGTAAGTTGTCCAATGCCCATCGACCAAAAATCCCTATCTTTAACCAACAGCTAATATTAGGACAGAAAGTCGGCAATCAGCTTTTGGGCTTCACTACTTTTGTTATTCCAAGTCGCTGGTTGAACCCCAAGTCGAAGCACTTTTAGTTAAACATGTCCCTCTAGGTCGAAATTGGATCTCTCACCGACACGTGTCATTTAAAAGCATATTGCAACTGTCAAGATGGTTGACAAAGTCTTAGCCTGAATGACTGTTTAGAGAGCTTGGCAGCTCAGAATGATCGACTGTTTAAATTCATAAATTCAGATCTGTCAATGTAGCATGAGCGTTTTATGATCGACAAACGTGCGATTCTTTAATTTGATCGGTTTGTATTTCTTATTGCGGTCTAGGTTCTTTGTATCAATCTTCAATCGAGTTCAATTTATAAGTTTGCTAATTGTATTAGCAACCGACGTAGAGATTATAGATGCAAAAAAGCACTAAGATAAGCAATCACGCCTTTCATCAGTTATAACTTTAAAAAAGTTTCACTCGTACATCATGCCCGGTAGCGAGTTTTGCACTTTTTATCCAACACAAAATAGGTTTAATGAAAATAGCTGTTAGTTTTAAAAGCCATTCTTATCATTTACTAACTTCATGAAGGAGCACATGTTTTAATTGGGGTTTAGTTTCTTCTATTCTAGGAGATAACAATCGGTTATTATTCAATCACAGTTTTAAGCACAGGAGGTTGCTAATGAAGTTTGTTGATTTTTCCATTCATTAAAAAGAAACTAAAAATCAGATTTTTTAGTAGTTTTAACAATCACTTAAGCAGTCCAAGTTAATTCACCACAGTTCTTTAACTAAAATAGCAATCAACAGACAAAATATAACATTACAGGCTATGAAGAACACAATGGAATTGACTGAAAGTAAAATGGTAAGTGGTACATCAAACCTAACAACCACGCTTCCACTCAGCTACTCAGACACCACAAACGATTACACCCGTCTCCTCCTTATAGTGTACTGCTTGATCATGCTATTCATGGGGATAGGAGCCAACCTGTTTGTAACCTACTCCACCACCAACTACCGCTCCATTAGGTTTGACAGGTGGGGCCTTATTCTCACTAGAAATCTCTCCATTGCTGATGGTCTCTACACGATTTTCGTCATATTTCCTGTTCTTATCAACAACCTCGGCAAAAAGTGGGTCTTTGGAGATGTTTCCTGTCGCATGTCGGCTGGGTTCAGGATCATTCTGATGTTGGCAAGCTGTAACTTTCTAACAGGAGTGTCTCTACATCGGTTGTTGCAAGGTTTGAACCCTCTTAGGGACTACATCACTTTGACAAGGAACAGTGTTGGTGTGTCCCTAATGGTCTGGATCTATTCAAGCCTTGTATCCATACGCCTTCTCTCCTACAACACATTCAAAGTCCACTTTGATGCTGAGATAGCTTACTGTACTTTCCAGGGTTACAGAAAGAGTTGTGAAAGTTTTATCTACACAACCGTGATGCTAACAATACCATTTTGCATCATCATACTTTCTCATCTCATTTTGTATTACATCTCGAGAAAACAGCTTAACCGAAGCAAGAAGATACGAAAACAATCTATAAAAGCACCAGCACTGGCACTAGCAGGAAGAATGAGGGAGCGTAGAAGTTTGAGAAGAACAGTTACAACACTGGGCTCACTGGCAGCTTTACTTCTGGTGTCCTGGTTACCAAATATCTTAGAACAATTGTTGCCATCATATGGTCACAGATGGAGACATTTTAGGCGGGCTGTCATGTATCTCTATTTCTTAAACACAGCAGGCAATCCCATACTTTACACATTGGTGAACCGGGACTTCAAAAATTATGCTAAACGGCAGATAGTTTCCTTTATAAGTAAGGATTATACAGAAAACAATCGCAGAAATAGAACTTACACTGCCAGACTTTCCCCATTGAGTGGCGGTAGTTCCTCTTGTGCCAGACCAGTAAAGTCTGCTATTTTGTAGTTGATAGAAAGGGGTAGAAGGTTTTTAAACTTGATATTCTATCTGAAATGTTTATAACATTATATAATTTGAATTGTGTGCAACATTATCTGAGTTAGTTCTCTAATGTAAAATAAGAGATTATTTTAGATATCTCATAAAAATTTTCATTTTCACTGAATGATCTTTTGAAAATATTTATACAGCACGAAATTTCAATTCTTACACCAACATGGAGTAAATGAGGATTAGTTGAGAGACGAAAATATTCAATCAAGCCATCCATAGACCTGACCATCACAGGTATGCTTAGTATGTAATATTATTACCAATTTACCAAGCCTCTATTAACCAGGTCCCTCTATTTACAGGGCCTCCTTCCTTTCCCCCGAAATTTTTAAATATTTTTGCAAACCAATTTTTTTCTTTCTGTGTCACATATCAAGCTTGTTCCCACAGTCATTGCATTATACAGATCCTTCTGTACCCAATTAAAGCGTGTTATACAGCCCTGATAATTGATAAAGATCCACGAGATAAAGATTCACAGTTCTAAATCCTTCAAGGAGTACTTTAATCCAGAAATTTGATCAGGATGGGGTTTACATATAGCTTTAAGTTACTATTTTTGGCCAAAATTAGGTCAAATTCTATTTACCAGGCCCCTCTATTTACCCAGCGTCAACCCAATCCCCCCAGAGGCCCGGTAAATCGAGGGTTTGTTGTATACTAAAACTTCTAGATTGAGAAACTTTGGAGTTATAGTTCAAAATTAAAAATAGTTAAAGCTTTGAGAAATAAACTGACAGAAGTTCATCCAAAAGCAAGAAACGAGCTAGGGCTTATGCATTTTAAAAATAATGAAAGGAAAAATTTCAAGGTCACAAAATATTTTGATTTTCGTCATTTGTCACTAAAAGATTCAATAACAATTTAAAGGCAGCAATAGCTTTTATGATGTCTCTAGGCTTTTAACCATATATCCAGTGGTGAAACAAGGCTGCCACCCCCTCCCCTGGTGTAAATTTGCTGCCCTCTTTTGAGCTCTTGTAAACATCCTTTCTATATCTCGCCCTTTTTTTGCTTGCCATTTTTTGCCGCCCCTGGCAAATTTTTGCCATCCCTTTGATTTTTCTTGTCTGTTGGCCGTCGCTAAGTTGAATGATTTTATGCTTCTACATAAATTTTTTCCATCGCCCGTTGTTAAATTGGACTTCAATTTGCCAATTCTTTTGACAAATATTCAAAATGCCCCCCCTCAAAGGTCCCCCCCCC
>JH153469.1:27021-38375 GCA_000226015.1 Mnemiopsis leidyi | reverse complement strand
TGCGCGCGCGGGGGCTACCGCTCCGCGACAGCACGTTAGACAACATCTGAAAAGCTGAAAGTTAACCGATGCTTTATCTTTCTGTACAATTGATGGTGAAATTCGTAGCTAACTATTAAAAATGCAATGAAAGAATAGCTAACCAATGTCAGTGAGCAGTTCAAATATAAAATTGAGTTTTTTAAATGGTGTTTTTTCAATCATCATCTATGAATATATAATGGATTTTTTTATGGACGCTTTTTATTAGACGTTAAAAGTTTTCATACAAATTTGATTATATTTTTGTGAGGACGGGAAAGAATATATTTCTATTTTAATTTGTAATAAATATTGCAGACGAGAAAATAAAACTTGTTTAACTTGAAAAACTTGTTTAACTTGAGTGGCACAGGTACTATTCAAGTGGCTTAATTTGCCAGTGGTTCCCCTTACTGTCTGTGATAGGGAATTTTATGCTGAGGTGAAAACAATATCTTCTGATTTCTATCATAAAATGACGCTTTCATATGAATGTTCTTGATATCAATCGTTCATACCTGTTTTTGTAATATCATTAATAACTAACATCGATTCTATCGCATTCGGATGTATGCCAAACATTTAACATTTGTTATTTATTTTCGACCTTTATGTCTTAAGAGAATATGAGTGTCATTGCATCTGGTGTTTCTTTTGAAGTCATTGCGTTTTGTCCAATACGAAAATCAACAAGTGCAGTGGCAACAAGGAATCAAGGATTAAAACCTGTGGGGAGCTGGTTCCTAAAATTATCCTCTTCTGGAAGAAAAAGAAGTATTCCTCCTCTGCAAGCTGACATTTCGACCCTCTTGGCCATTATCGAGGGAAAATCTTTTATGCCAAGGGTTGTACTGCAACGCGTACCCTCCTTTCATTTTATTCCCATGGAGGATCGAATGAGGGTCGGACAAAGTTTGTAGGTTGATAACCTACTGTCGCGGCCATCACGCGCTGTCACGCATTTCTGGCCTGGCGACATGAATTTCGAAGAAATTCTAGACGCGCATCGCCCGTTGAGACAAAGTCAGACAAGCCAGGCGCCTAGGGAATAAATTTTTCTTTATGGGGAACAATAAATATAACTATAAGCAATGGTCAAAATCAGTGTTTTGATAACATAAAAATTGCGTTTTGCTAGACACGTTTATTCCTGTGCGAGCATTGACACATAATTAGGGCGGACGCGCGATGCAAAAGCTCACACACACAAGCTCACAGCTGAGTGCTAAGCAACGTTTAAGAATTGCAATGCAAATGACATGAGCTGTGAGCGTCCCCGATAGAGCGTGCGCATCGCAAGACAAAAGGCTATATGTGGGCTTAGCAACTTGCGCTTTTCCATTTGCAAATCTGATTTTCAATTTTGCTGATCAGTTCATCTTTGATCTATCTAACTTGCATTTTACATTTTATTATATATATTGTGAAGGCTTGCTCTAAGCAGAGCTAGGGCCGTGTTGCGCTCGGCGTAACACGTAAGGACTTGGTTAGGTGATCGTTGACGTTTTAACGAGATAGCAGCAAGCTGCAATTTGTAGGGTGATAACCTACTGTCGCGGCCATCATGCGCTTTCACGCAAATTTCCGGCCTGGCGAAGCAACGGAGAGCAGCAAGCTGCGAGCCGCGCGCGGGTCGGGTAACACTTCGACAAGGTGATTGTGAATACTTGCTTCTTTTTTGCTCTAACCTCTGGTAAGAGCAAATTGCTTCGTGCGCGTTAAGCATGGCAAAACCCTTTTGTGTTTACCTAAGCATGGGTGCTTACACATTGCCGGGGGCTGCCGCTTTGCGTCAGTAGGGCTAGGCAACTTTTAGCAACGACAACTTACGCACGCTATACGCGCACGCGCGCCGCGCGCGGATCTAACATCTGGTGGCGCGGCGCGCGCGTATAGCGCACAAAAGGGTTTTGGTTAGAACAACTTTTTACGCGCATCGTTTTAAGCTCCCGGTTAGATAAAATATTTGCTAGATGCATAGCTTAGCCCCACTGTCTCACGTGGCAGTTGCAGGGCTAGGCATACCGTTTGACAAACGTTTAGCAAAACCTTTGTCGCGGTGATACCCGACTCACGCAGCTAAAGCTGAACGTTTCGTTAGAACGGTATACGGATATAATCTCGTCAAAGGTCTCCAAGCAATGCTAAGCCAACAAAGCCTTTTGGCTTGCGCAGCGCGTGCCTTATACCATTGGGATTTGCCTGGGGACCTCAGGCTAATTGTTGACGAGATTATATCCGTCTAACGTCTAACGTTCAGCTTTAGCTGCGTGAGTCGGGTATCACCGCGACAAGCTAATTGTTGTAGAGAGAGAGCCGCCTAACGCCCGGTAACATTGGGATGCACACAGGCTGAGGTATTCTCTGCATGCGTGAGCTTAAGCTTTTGCGTCTGGCGTCGCGCTCCCGTACTTATTTCGCGCTAAGCTCACTTAGGGATGTAGGTTGATAACCTACTGTCGCGGCCATCACGCTGAACACAGGGATGTACGTAATTAGCAAATTAAAACTGGGTTTGTCAAACGTTGCCTGACCTGCTGCCGCGAAGCGCGCGGCGCGGCAGCGAAGCAATCGAAAATTTAATTTAAAGATTGAAAATGGGCCGCAACGCAATTCAAGGCAAAACCTGGATACCCTAAGGCTATGTAGTTTGACTAGATGATATCCGTTTAGCGTTCTTACGAAACGTTCAGCTCTGAGCTGCGAGAGTCGGGTATTACCGCGACAACTAGGTAGTCAGAAAAACAAATATTTAAAAAATCAACTTTTGCATTGACGAGATTATATCCGTCTACAGTTCAAACGAAACGATATCTCGTTCAGCTTTAGCTGCGTGAGTCGGGTATCACTGCGACAATTTTTGCACAATTACAACTTATTGTCTAGATGTAGTTTACACATTCTTTTCCATTCACACAGTCTTTTTTATTTGAAACTTCGTAAAGGTTTCCCATACCACATATCCCTAAAGCTTTACTTGTTACTTTTATGCTTAAGCAATTCTACATTAGATTTAAAAACGTTTAAACCGGATCAAATCTTAACTTCAATAGTTAACTTATTCTTTACATAACCCTAAATGCTAAAGCTATTATTTACAAAATGTCTCTGATTCGATTAATCATTAAAAGTGGACTCTTTCCTGGTCTCAAAAGTACGCTTAATCTAGACCTACTTGAATTGAAAACACCAGTTAACTGGGATACACCAGAAACCTTTGCTAGTTTTCTAATATTCAATCAGGTAACCTCTTGAACGCCCTCAGCGAGATTTCTTTGCTGAGAATCCGTAGTCGCTCAGAGTAAGAAAGCAGCCCTTCCCCTTCAATCAACTCAGTTTGTGAATTACGCTGCTTTGTGGATAATTGTTGTAAGCTGCTTTGCTCGGGCGAGTTTTTTCCTATGGCTGAGGAAAATACGAATTGCCGATGCGACAATTATGAAACCGAATTCATAGCCACGTCCTGAGAGTATCGTCTGTAATTTTTAGCAGTATATACTGTCTTACAATCTGCTCGATCGTTTTACATGTAGTAAAGCTTTAATGGCTGTAAATGGATTGACGTTTAAGTTGATATATTTTAGGTAGATTCATAAAGATTCTTCAGGGTTCTCTTAGAAACCTTGAGCTCACCATCGCTTATCTCAAACCCTTTTAATAATGACATAATGTTAATTTATATTTGCCACGGTCAGTAGAATTTTCTGGCCCTTGATTTGAAAGAACTCGCCATGTGAGCTGGGGAGAGTAAAACTGTGTGTAGGTTAATAAACAATGTTTTTATCCTTTGGCAACTCTTCTCATGCTCCCTTGGTCCAGATAAATCTGGAACAAGTCCATTCGGCTGACAGCCTGTTTATTCCTTATTTAAGTTTAAATCCAAATCTTCTGATAAGTCAATTGAGACGTACCACTGTACGTGCAGTCTTGATATGTAGGAATAGTGTTCACACAAGGACCTCTTTTAGTCTCGCCTGCTTGCCAGCCCTGTTTGCTCTCTTGTCGGAATTGGAGGCTTGGCAAGTGCTCACCAGTCATGAACATTAAACATTTAAGTCTTAACTGATACAACACGCTTACCATAATCATCACCACGCTTGCCATAATACCAGAAACCTTTGACCCAAGTCTGAAATGCAACTGAACGCGAATCATCTATCAATGTTTTAAGTACATTCATGGAAAAGCAAGTCTGCTCCAGTGCTCCCTGTGAGGACTGCAGAAATCGTGTCTCCTAAATGCTCATTGACTGGCAAGTATGATGGTGTTTTTAGAAGCATTGAAAATTATGTTTGAAACTCCGGTGGGGTCAGGAATATCCTAACTTGACTGTTTAGGAATATTGATATTTGTAGCTCTGTTCTCGTTGTCACAAGGAGTGATAAAAACTTAGGCAATCTGTCTACCTTATATGTTTTATCCCATATTCTGTGATGACTGTAGCATGAATGTGGTTTCAAGTGGGGAGGGGGCCTTTTTCAGGTCCTCATTTCGAGCAAGCTCGACTCCCAGAGGTGTGCACTGATTGTTAACGGGTGTGTTATGTTGTGGGTGGGCCGAAGGATCAACCAAGCTACATGATGTGTACGGAGCAGATATTTGAACGGACACGATTTCCCTAATAGGGCCGGTAGCTCAACTGGTAGAGCACTCATCTAGACAATGCAGAGGTTGTTGGATCATACCCGACTCGGCACGGTGCCGGCCCATGAATTTTCTGAATCAACTATCAGTGAAAATTGTATCCGTTCAAATATCTGCTCCGTACACAACATGACTGTAACATGCATTAACTGATAATTGTTGAATCTAGCATTTACTGATAAGTGATTACTGTTCAATTTACATCATACAATGAGATAAACATATTTTGTGTGCGGTGCCAGGCGCTTTCGTGGCTCAGCCTAGAGCTATTGTTTAGTCTGGCTGCTGCCCCGCACCCACATTCGGGGGTGTATCCAACTGAGAGAAATGATTTATATTCTATATTTTGATTGTGTAAAATGCCAAGAAAATAAAATCATATTTTACTTTAAAAAAGATAATCGTATTTTACTACTCATTCTTGTTAACACATCTCTGGACACTCCGCTCTCAATCCTCAGTATTAAGAACCAACTTTCATGCTCTGCTGCAGGATTCCAAAGCTGAATTGCCTTGCTGAGATGTCTCGTTTCTTGGCAAATGGACTGGATATTATGTTGTTAATCACACAACAGTGGCTTGTTTTAATTTTAAGCATTTAATGCCCTCACCAGAGCTCTTTGGGGTATAAACATCTGATTAGGACATGCATTTGTGGAATATGTCAAATGCAGCAGTAATGATAATCTTAATTGCTTTATAAATGTGAATAAAGAAATAAAAATATAAATTTTATCTTTTATTGAGTACATAGAAAGATACTTTTGCCCCCCCCCCCTTTTCATAAAACAATGTTGATTGGAGATATATATGTATTGAAAAAACTGTTACATACACATTACTTCATTTCAAAGAATCTTAATGATATATTTATATAAAAAGAGACCACCCAAGACTTACGTACTAATCCTAGAGGAGTGCGCTAAGGACATTTGCCTATGCAATCTTCTTTGGTTGACTCAGCCGAATGACCGGGAAACCGTGATTGCGGGTTAAATGAGGAGAGTCTCAGTTAACAGATCTAGAATTTTCCAGGGACCCCTTTGGTATAACTGTAAAAGCCTGGGTACAGGTGTAACAAATACAAATACAAAATACATAATAAGCCTCAAATTTTATACTTCCTGCTGTTAAAATTGCATTCTCAGGTCATGTTTAGTCGCGGGAATTGTAAGCTTATTCAAACTGGATTAAGCGGCTTCATTCGTCAAATTCACAGTCGACACTTTCCTAATGAAGTTGTTACAGTCAAACATCCAAAAGCAAAAGATTTTGATGACCTCAAGAAAACAGGGCCAGAAGATTGGCCATTTTATGGTGGAAGAATTGAAGTTAAGCGCAAGCAAAGACCTCGGTTCCCTCAGATCATTCCTCAGGTTGACACAACTCCTATTGATATCAGACTTCGACAAGTTGATCGGACAATGAGATTTGGCTCCAATCCTAGAACTTATCCAACTATGTTAGTCTATGCTGATGGAACAACAGTGACTATACCCTATCACAAACCTGTTGGTACCATTTATTTACCTGGAGAAGGGACTCAGATAAGTCTTGGTGTTAAGAAAAAAGCAAAAGTAAAGAGAAGAGTAAAAATTGGATTGTGATGTCTTCTCTTTGAAATTCCATATTTGAACGAAAGGATGAAAACAAAAGTTTACAAATGAAATAGGAATGCCTCTTGAAATTGTTCAGCAAAACCAAATTAAGTTTGAAAGCTGATCTTTTCAGAAAGATCTTTAACCAAACCTGAGCTGGTTATAATTGCAATGCTATGACTGTCAAATATTGCACAAAAATATTGTTGACTAAGTCTTTATTGGTCTAGTGAACATAAAGAATAGGCACATATAATTATGACACTCCAGTTTGAGAAGCAATGAGAAAAAGTTACTGCTGGAAAATGATGAAGGAAGAAGATGCTTTAAATTTTGGGGTCTCCAAGTTTTGAGTATCATCTTCTGCCCTTCCCTTTTCCACTGATTAGGTTCATTGCTGTAGGTTTTTCCCGTTTTTAAAGTTTCTTGAGTTCATCTATAAGAGCAGTCTAACTTTTATTTCAATTCTGTTTAAGAATGCTTTAGTTTATAAATTCCATGGCATGGTTTAATTTATTACAGTGTTATTATATGAACATGTGTATCATGAAATGTCAACTGTACATGTGTATATGAGATTATAAAGGAAATAACAAATTGAATATTACTTCTATTTTAACTATCCTCAAACTTGATATCTTTGCTACCATCAAAAGTGTTTTGCTCTTCAAAGATCTTACATTCTACTGTTTTAGGATTATTCACTAACAGATTCAAATGAAATAGTTACTTGAGGGATGGTTGATGATAAAGTCAGGATTAGCAGAAATACTAAAATCTTTATCAGAAAGGGTTCTGGATGAAAATGACATAGACTCATTCCATGCACAGTATGAGGTATTAATTTTAAAATCCAATGCATTGCCAGATTGCTTTTGTTATATACCATGTTGAAACTGAACTCGCTTTACAAGAATCTAAAGAAGCTATCCTAATCTTTAAATTAAATGATCTCAGGTTAAAGAGGAGCTAGGAAAGGGACTTACAAGCATAGTCTGCAAATGTGTTGACCGCTTTACTGAGGAGAAGTATGCTGTAAAGATTGTTGATTTGAATCAGACATCTGATCTCGATGTGGCTGACTCCATTTTGAGTGAAGTCAGTGCACTGTCTAGCTTGCCTCGGCATCCTAATGTCACCTCGCTTTTTAAGGTATTTTGTTGTGCAAGTCTATCTAGAAACATGATTTGTTGCATGAATTGTTGCTTATGCATCTATCTGGTTACTGGTGTACTGAATATAGTCTTCTTTGGGGGTTGAGGTGTAGTGGTAGAAGATCAGGGGTTCAATTCCCAGATCCATCAATCCTAGATGCTTGTGCTAAAGGCATTTGCCTATGGAATCTTCTTCGGTTGACTCAGCCGAATGACCGGGAAACCGTGATTGAGGATTAAAAATGAGAAGGGTCTCCGTTAAAAGATCTAGAATCTTCCAGGAGCCCCTTCAGTATAACTGTAAAAGCCTGGGTGCAGTTGTGATAAGTACATATACAAATACAAATGAATGTTGTACATAACTTGTAAGATGATTATCATTACTTAATTACCGTCTGAGTAATCAGTTCCTAGCCTAGTTTAAAAGCTCACACAACTTTCGTAATTCACTCTCATCTAATTGTTTAAACCAGGTGTACATATCTGACGCCAACGTGTACATTGTTTTGGAGTTGGCCCCAAATGGCGAGTTGTTTGACTATGTTAACCAGTTTGCAGTCTTGTCGGAGAAAGTTGCTGCTAATCTCTTCAGACAACTACTCTCAGGTAAGCAAGCACTGTTAGAATGCAGCCTTCTGATTGGTCGGTAAGCATTGTCACTTCTTTGAAATATCCATGCACTGATCGAACTGACTCCTCGTGTAACTTGTAATTAGCAAACTGTGTAATTAGTTAGTATGTAATTTATTTTCACGAGCTACTTGTGAAACTGCTTGAGGGTTTGTGTCCTATATCATTGCATGCTAAGTGACATTGCAAGTTATTATCGATGTCAAAAATATGTTACAAGTATTCATGTAACGCCCAGGGTTGAACCACCTTCACAGTCACAACATCGTCCACCGTGACATCAAGATGGAAAACGTCCTCATGAACGAGAAGCTCGGAATCAAGCTCACCGACTTTGGTTTTGCAAAGAAATTGGAGCCTGGTGAAGCTCTACACGACCTTTGTGGAACGTTGAGCTACATCGCACCTGAGATGATACGCGCAGAGCTGGGGACGAACCCGGAGGGTTACGGAAGAGAGGTGGACATGTGGGCATGTGGAGTGCTGCTGTATACACTTCTCATGGGACAACCTCCATTTCACCATCCCAGGAAGGTAAATAGGTTGGCTCCTGATAGGGCGAGCTATCAGATCATGATAGTTTGCTAAAGTTCCATATCTCTAGATGCATCAAAACAATTCGTGGTCATTCTGAAGTTTTGACTGCTTTGTCCCTATGTCTCTCCCTGACATTATCTTCATATTAATTGTAACACGATCCTCGGAGAAGCATTTGTTGTTCTTGTCACTTTAGTGAGCGATGTTTCTCAGAATCATCAGGATGATTGACACTAGATAAGTGCAGTAACCATGTCATGTACAATACCAAACTTATATACAAACACAAATTTGCTCTGAAACTTAGAATCATGAAAAGCATTTCAGTGAGTGTTCGTTTTAGCCTTTGTGGATGCATGCTATTAGCAGTATTCCAAAACACTGAGACATTATATTGTTATTTGTAGATGTTTATTATTATTTCCTATATTATTTCCTATATTAAATATTTCATTAGCTATCTGCTGCACTGTCTGGGTGTAGGTTTGTGTAAAATATTTACAACGTTTCATATTTTCACCCTCTCTCTTCCCCCAGCTCTCGCTGATGCGACAAATACAAGAATGTAGATATGACAGGAGGAGCGACACGTGGACCAGACTGTCTGAATCTGCACGTGCACTAATTTCGGGGTTACTCCAAGTCGATCCCAGAAAGCGGCTCACTGCTCAGCAGGTCCTTAGTCATCCGTGGATTAAAAATGAGTAAGTTCTGATCTATTTTCATGAGTACCTTAACGTAATGAATACCTACGTATAATTTAGTGATGTTTTGAATTAAGTTATAATTGTGTTATTATTTAATGTATTATCGTGTCAACCGAAGTGTCACATTCTGCTGTTTCTCCTGAACCCTGAATACGGTTTGAGCCACTATAACTATTGTAAATACTAACATGGTGTATAGTTTCAGGGACATAGAGGAGACAAGCAAGAGGAAGTTCAGGTCGCTAGTTTACCTTGTTGTTTTTGTCGTGTCTCTGAGAACTAAAGCTAAGAAGTCCCTTCTCAGCTCTGAGGACGGTAACCAACTTCAGCTTATCAGGGTATGTTGATATAATAACCCTGTACTGCAATAAGCTTTATTGGTTGTTTAAACACACTTACTATGCCTGAAGTTCGGATTATATCTTGAATTTGATCTTTCGGGAGCAGACTAGCAAGGAACAAAAGATGAAACAACTTGAACACTGTAGTATTCAGCAGCTAATCTAGCTAATATTAGGACCAGGTAGCATCGCCCTACAACATAAAGGAAGTACGCGCAGCAATGGACGACGTTGCTTTCTCCATATACGGTCATTGGGTCCAGCGGGAGGACCCTACACGGCGCGCGATGATGTTCCGACATAGGAAACGTGTGAGATCTCACAACAGGACCTTCTCGTTAAACGAGTGAAGAGGACTCAGTAACCACCCTCCAGAGGATGAGGCATAGCATGTAGGAAACTAGTTTTACTAGTGTGAAAATAGTATGTACAATGGTAGGAGGCACTGAATTTTATTCGTCAGTTTGAATTAGAGCATAAAATAAAACTTCAATAAATATTTGTTGAGATTCAGAACTTAAGTTATCATTAAATCAGATCTGAAATTTAAATCCTATCTTAGAAAACATTTTAAATTTCGCTATTTTCATGTTTCTATTTGTTTTCAAACTTCTTTAGTGTAACTTTATAGTTTTATACTTTCCTTATCAAACGTGGAAAGTAGATCTACCTCCTGCCAGAACGTTTTATGTTTTGAAGTGTTTTTCATCTTACGTTAGTTTCTGTCTGAGACATTTTTGTAATTTAGTAATTTGCATTTGTTATAGGTTGATTAGGTAGTTGAGCGAGTTAACAGGGAAATAAAGTTGAGAGGGTCCAATATGGATAAATAAACTCGTAATAAATTGTCCGTCATCACACTATCTCCAGATTAAAATAAACATTTGTTCGGGTGTTTATAATTGGCATCATTAATCATTTGAATCAATCATGTTGATTTCGAGTTGAGTAAATGTTACAAGTTAAAGATTGAACTGTTGGTTGTTCTATAACAAGTTCTTACATGATAACATGGCTTGTGATTGTGAATTTATGCCTCCATGTTAAATTATTGCTTTCGAGGAAGGGTCAGTGAATTAATTCGAGCCGCATTGTTTTTGACCCGGTCCTCTTTTCAGATTCCATTTTGAATACCGTTTCAGCTGAACAGTATTAGATATTTTCAGTTCCACGATTACCCCGTTTTCTGCGATCACACCCGTTTCACCGCCTATTTTATGTTTTATTTGCACATGTAGCTTCATTTTTCTTTGTACCTTATTTGTTTATATGAACTATGTTATATCATTGCAGCTATTCAATTATGTTATGATTCCCTGATTTGAAATGGGACAAGGAACAATAAGCAGCCGTCTTAAACGATCGATTTCATCAAACCTCTACAAAAACATACTGTTGTCATTATTTAAACCTGATGAAAGCTAATAACAATTGCAGCTGATAATAGTTTTGGTGAAATTACTTGGCTGCTTCTTGTTGCAATAACGAGGTTTTCAACTTCCAATAGTTCGTGTTTTTACTTATCTACGATAAATATACAAACATCGAAACACACAGACACACGTACACACACACGTACACACACACACACACACACACACACACACACACACACACACACACACACACACACACACACACACACACACACACACACACACACACACACACACACACACACACACACACACACACACACACACACACACACACACACACACA
>JH153469.1:8762-22187 GCA_000226015.1 Mnemiopsis leidyi | reverse complement strand
AATTGTACTGTCTTGTCCGTCTGTGAATCTACCTGTACTGTCTGTCTGTCTGTCTGTCTGTCTGTGATTCTGTCTGTCTGTCTGTGAATCTGTCTGTGAATCTGTCTGTCTGTCTGTCCGTATGTCTGTCTGTCTGTCTGTCTGTCTGTCTGTCTGTCTGTCTGTCTGTCTGTCTGTCTGTCTGTCTGTCTGTTTGTCTGTCCGTCTGTCCGTCTGTCTGTCCGTCTGTCTGTATGTTTGTCTGTGTTTTGTTAATTGTTAGTGTTATTGTCAGTACAAATTCGTCAATTTAAACTGTTTATGCTCTATAGTCGTGGTTTGATGTCCGTCTTTATGATTTTTATTCCAGATCTGTAATAAACATCTGCATCTACCAGCATTGAATTTTTAATCGCATGCAACCATTTTGTGTACTACCGTTTAGTACACCGTTACAAATACGGCTTGTACACAGTATACAATATACATTTTACTGTGTACTATGCAGCGGTCTACAAACAGACTCTTATCGCATCTCAAGGATTTTCGGATTGGAACTCAGTTTGATTTTAAGATTTAAGATCAGGTCTTGAAGACGAAAAACACCATTTTAAACGAAATTTGTCGTGACATTCACGTACATAAGCACGATGAGATAAGATCAGTATTTCTTAATAAGAGAAATGTGTAAAAGGACTCAGTGATCAGTCTGTCTCTGGCTTGAAAGTGTCTGCGGTTTGTTGGAACAGTTTTACATTCTTACTCTCAACTCTGTACAAAGCTATAGTGAAGTGTGATGAACAGAACCGAAAGATGGTTATTTGTCAGAAAGCAAATATTGACTTAGCGTTGGAGATCATAGAGGCGGTGGTTAAGGATTGTTGTAGGATTGGTCAGAAGAGGGGGGTTACGCCCCGCCCTGTATAAATATGCCTTAGTAGTTCAGACATCGTTGATCAAGTGCTCAGAAAAGCCCGGTTGCTGCGAACAAAGGAGGGATACAGCTCAGTCTATATCTGCCCTGATAGAACTGTAGAAAGTAAAGCTTACTGAAAGCTGCTGGAGACAGCAGAGAAAAAGCTTGAAAATTTGTTATAAAGAACAGTGAAGTGGTCAGAATTACTCAGGACAATCGTTTAACCTCAGGGGTCGATTCTTGAGTTGAGATTTCACAGCTCACAATTCATAATTTTTTTTTGTTCAGGGGTCAAGTAATCGCGAGTATAGATTTTCTATGCGATTATCGTGTTTGATTTACCTTTGAAATATGCAGCAGGCATTTTTTGCGATATTATGATTTTATTTATTGCTGTTCTGTATATTTTGAAAAGTTTTGGATGATCAAAATAATCAGATAAACCCATTTTCCTCAGTCAATCGACGGATTTACAGATATGTACGTAGTAATGGACCTAATGGACGCTAATTTATGTAGAGTTGTAAATACTCAGTTAGACCACGAACGTGTCAGCTATCTTCTATATCAGGTAATTTAGCAAGTTTCGTTACTTTATTACTTTTAGCAGAAGATTTTGTTTATTTGTTGGGTATTTTACTAGATTTAAATGCTTTAACGCAACTTTACAGGTTTGTTACACGGAAATATGTTTCTAATACCTCGAGATATTCGTACATTCATTTCCGTGGTAACGTAGAAATGTGTGTTTTAAGATTTTAACAACTTGGCTGTACCGACACTATCTCTAGCTCTGGAAATATTTACAACCCGTTCAAGATCAAACTTGTAAACTTCGGGTTTTCCGTACACCGAATATAAAGCGTGTAATGTACACTCAGTCGCTCTGTTACATATAACAGTTAAGGGGGAGTTGTAAAAATTTAGCTAGTAGATTTAACTGTACAGAAACTTAAAGCGCCTTGATGGGCATCAATTGCACGAATTATTTTAATTCTAAGAGGACATAGGAAATCGCAAAAACATTTTGAGAATTAAAAGATTTTGGGAAATTTATATTGCATGAATAAAACTAAACCGCTTCTCATCGAATCATGCTGAAAATTTGCACGAATTTTATTGATACCTTTGTTAAAAAAATGTAAAAACTTCAAGGAAAACCAATAAAAAACCGTCCAAAGTTGCAAAGTCTCAAAATTAAATTTTCTTCGTTACCTAACTTTGAAAACTTGCACACCCTGCTGTGAAATGTCAACCACCTTGAAACTTTGCACACAGGTAGAGGACAGCGATAGAAAAATGTTGATGCATGTAAAGTCTGTTTTCAAGGAAAGGGGAAAGATTTATGGACACTTGAAGAAAAAAAAGTAGCAATTTTTCTGCAAAATTTCAACTTGAAGATAAAAATTGTTAGAACCACCGTTGATTTGTCTAAATGCCAGATATAAGGTCACTTTTCACAAACATACTTTATCTGACCCGGGTGTAATTGTCTTATAATCAAAGTATAAGTCGTGCAATTGATACAGATACCCATCAAGTTGCTTTAAGTTCCTGTACAGTCAAATTTAGTAGCTGCCACAAAACCCTTTTTCTACAATTCCCCTTAAGTGCTATCACTGAGGAATATCAATACATCCGGTTTTCTATCGAATCAAAACCTACCGGAGATACGTATCCTACATAAAAGAATGCAAAGAAGATATTCCTCCTGCGATGTAGGTTAAATCCGGATACAGAGAGCAGCTCTCTCTCCCCTACATAGCTGGAGGAGGTGTGTCAGAAAGTCCGGAATTACGGGGTGTTATAACAGTCGCGTGTCCTCGTGTATTACAACACGTTTAATCCCGGACTGACATTTGTATTATATATATAGTTCTACATAGCTGTCAATACTCGATATTATGTAGTCGGAAATGTAACATATATTCATTAGCTGTTCTTTGTTAAGTTTTACTGTACAAAAACAGGGCGTGGTTAACGTCGTCACTCCGAGACCAGGAATTTAGGATGACAGATTTAGAAACTAACGAATTTTAAGTAAAAGTGTATGAGTTTTGGGACTATGGAGAAACGCAATGCCAAGTGTTTAAATTGGGCAAGGTTTCCTTTTCTGGCGGAGCCCTATATGAAGTGCATATAGTATATGTAGTGCACATAATATATGTGGTGTACATGATATACATTACATGTTAAAGGTACATTCTTTGAAACTCTAAACTGCTGCCGCGCCGTTAGGTTACTAAATTTGCGATGTACAGTTATTTATATAAATATATCAAGTACATTTTATTTATGTACATGCATTTACCATGTGGTTATGTTTTTTATTAATTTTTTTCCCTTTTTTATCATGTTGATAATATGGAAAATTCCATGTGCCCATGTTCTGTACATGTGTGATGTGGAATGCACGTGTTTAGACTGTTTACTGTTTACTGTTCAGCCAGTGTAATATTCAGTCACGTCATACTCTACCGTAATACATCTTCATAATACACTAGGGTATTGTACATTGCATTGTACAAGCGCGATGATTATCGTTAACAATTGTACATTCTTCAAATGTTAGAATGCAAGGTACAAGTTTTCAATTTGCACTTTATTTATTTATGTGATTCTCAGTGTCTAGCTTGTATTACGAACTCGTCAATAAATGCTAAAATTAGATAATTTATAAAAGTAGGTTAAGGTATATGTCATATGCACGGCTTTATGTTTAGCAAACGTAATTCGATATCACACTGCAGATTGCACAATGCACGTTAACGGGGAATCTTAAATTTCTTCAGTAAGAGAGTATTACGGCGTATTAGAGTATTACTGTAGGGTGTAAAATTAGAATATCACAGTCGGTATTTGTTATCTTATTTAAACAGTGAGCTTGCAGTGCAAGTTATTTGATCCTCTAGAAAACATGAAGAAAACGTCATTCCTATAACGAAAATGTACACAGTTTTACTGTTTACAGTACTCGCCTCACTGCATTATATGTAAAACAGATTTCATTTAATTTCGCTGCGATTTCATCGCGTATACGTACCCCGTTGACGTAGGTGAATCGTCATTGTTAAATATTACACCACCTTTTAATTAGTCCAGTGTTCTGTCTCCCCTAGCCACTGTGTGTGTGTGAGTGTGTGCGTGCGTGCGTGCGTGCGTGCATGCGTGCGTGTATTAAATTCAGCCAATTCCACTTTAATTTACACCCAGGACTCTTGTAAAGGTAATTAAGTACGGATCCCCTCGAAAATGTAACAAAGTGTCTGTGTCCGATGCACTCAGTTGCTCTAATTCATCGTGTTTCCTAATTGTTTTCGTCTTTCTCTCAGTATAGTCGAATGTCTTTAATACAACTCTGAAATCAGTTATGTTTTATACAGAAAGCACGGGTTTGTGATTGCTCTTGTATGCAGTCAGACTGAACTGTCAACGGACAGCAAATGCACATTTCAATATAGTTAGTTTAAAGGATTCACAATTGAGAACATCACAAAAAGTATTAATTTTATCGACAAGTAGGTTGCTCTAACTTCCCCTTCAAGTACCAAACATCTCACACATTCGTCACACATTCCTTTACAGGTGCTCTGTGCAATACGATACATGCACTCTGCCGGAATCATCCACCGAGATCTCAAGCCCAGTAACATCGTAGTCAAGGAGGACTGCTCCCTGAAAATCCTGGACTTTGGTCTGGCTCGAAACGTGGGAAACTTCATGATGACACCTTACGTTGTTACACGATATTACAGAGCCCCAGAGGTAGGACTGGAATTTTGTTTGGAGGTGAAACTTGTGTTGTTATGGAATTACTTATTACATTATGGAATTATTTATTACATATTATCTTTTATGTAATAACGTCAAAATGTTAGACATTTTGATGTGTTATATAACTTATTACTGATTTAATTAGTTATGAATACTATTGAATTAGTGAGGTTTGTGCGACCTTGGCAAAAAATATGCGACATTTTCTGTTTCACATCTTGTCCGCATTTAGTCGCTCCGGGATACGGAACAATTCTGACGAAAGGTCGCATGTTCCTGAATCCAGGGCACTGTCTGAAAAGGTTGAACCCTCTAAATCTATTATAAGCACCCTAGTCTCTAACGAATATGGTCCAATCACTCTACAACAAACAACAACTCTGATATAAAAACTCCTCTGTAGACTGTAAGCTGCCTATGATGTAATGTCTCTGCAAGAAGTATAGAATACAGAGATTGAGTAGATGTACTTAAAACAGCTGGCACGGTAATAGTTAGGTTTAAATTGTAGTATGTAGTAGAGAGAGAGAGACTAGGTTTCTATGTTGGTGGTAGGATTGCACACGATGTTCTATTTCTGTAACCATTACGTTATTTTACACGGCTGAGTATATTTCAGTTTCTTGCTCGTGAACTGATGTTCAAACAGCAAGACGGAGAGAGAGAGAGTGAGTCAGAGAGAGAAAGTATGTTTGGTACTGTTAAAGTGGTGACACATGCAAACTGAGGCTAACCCTAATCGGTCTTTATTGTGCTGTTAAGGACTGGTATTATAGTGTGAACTGTATTTACAGAGTTAGAATTAAGAGTGTAAGAGAGTTAGTAAGAGAGTAAGATAGTCTGATGCCTTGAACCACCCGAAATTTCAGCTTCTGAACTAAAAGTTAGTCAACTCTGACTTGCAAGTTATCTGGTGGCCTGTTGAGAAGTTGTATGGACCACCACAGAGTTTCCTAGTCAAAACATGGATATCAGAATATTGGATATCCGTTAGATTGATTTGATTAAGTTGGTTCGTAACCATAGCAACCATGCTGCCAGGTACAGTTGCTATGGTAACTATTTGATCAGGGAATGCTGTTACCATAGCAACCAAGTTGCTGGGTTTCTCGTGATTTTAAGTGACAAACTAATATCACTGTGTTATACTGTAAAACTTCCTTAATATTATCATAGCGATCGGAGCCTGGCGATATAAGGTGATATCAACAAGATCACCCGTCACCGGGTGATACAACCTAGAATCTAGGTCCTGGTATCTAGGTCCTAGGTGCCAGGACTCAGAAGCCAGAGGCCTGGTGTTTTGGGTGATGTTAACAAAATGTAAACAGGTGATACTGGGGATGCCTTATGATCAGAAAGTGGACGTTTGGGCGTGTGGGTGTATACTATACCAGCTCTACACAGGCAGGGTATGAGACAGCAGTGTATTGCAGAGAGCGTGTATGTATGTGTACACATGCAATGTTGGAGTGTGTATGTGTACACATGCAATGTTGGAGTGTGTGTACACGCAATGTATGCGATGTGTGGCTGACATATACGCTGTGTAAGCATTAAATATAGACAGTAGTTGCACAGACAGTAGCAGGAAATGGAGTATAGGCTGCCAGAAAGTTGAAAAGCACAATTCATACAACTACCTGCTTGAACAAAGCCGTAAGATAATCAACAAGGATAGTCGGCGGAATGATACGCTGCAAACTGTCTGCTATATATCACAGAGCAGTGAAGTAGTTTGTGCAGATTGCAGTGCTGTGTTTTGTACTGCACTGTGCACTGCGCACTTCTGTGTCTGAGAGTGGAATTACTCTCAGAGTGAGTGCTGGAAAACATGGCGCCAGTCAACACACAACGCAGAGTCCAAATTAAGGGCTGGAGACGAAGATCAAATTAAGCACACGTGCGTGTGCTGATTTTTAGTGCAAATTAAGCGCACCTGCGCGCTCTGGACGTAGAGTGCAAATTAAGCGCACGCTGCACGTATTTAGTTGTGTCGAGTGTAGCATGTATTTAGCAGTGTTTGTGCACTCCAGGTAATTCTCGGGATGCCCTATGACGAGAAGGTGGATGTGTGGGCTAGCGGCTGTATTTTCGCTGAACTCATCAAGGGAGAGGTATTGTAACACTTTCTTGTAACTTTGTTGTAACCTTCTTGTAACCTTCTTGTAACCATCTTGTGACCTTCTTGTAACCTTCTTGTAACTTTGTAGAACTTTCATGTAACCTTCTTGTAACTTTGTAAAACTTTCTTGTAACTTTCTTGTACCTTACTTGATACTTTGTAGAACTTTCTTGTAACTTGCTTGTTACTTTCTTCTTGTAACTTTGTAGAACTTTCTTGTACCTTTGTAAAACTTTCTTGTAACTTGCTTGTTACTTTCTTGTAGCTTTGTAGAACTTTCTAGTAACTTTGTAGAACTTTCTTGTAACTTGCTTGTAACCTTATTGTAACCATCTTGTAACCTTCTTGTAACCTTATTGTAGCTTTGTAGAACTTTCATGTAACTTTGTAGAACTTTCATGTAACTTTGTAAAACTTTCTTGTAACTGTTACTTTGTGAAACTTTCTCGTAACTTTGTAGAACTTTCTTGTAACTTTGTTGTAACTTTCTTGTAACTTTGTAAACTTTCTTGTGACTTTGTATAACTTTATTGGAAAACTTTGTAGAACTTTCTCGTAGCTTTGTAAAACTTTCTTGTAACTTTGTAATATGTACTTTTATTATTACTTTGTTAAACTTTCTTGTAACTTTCTTGTAACTTTGTTAAACTTTCTTGTAACTTTGTTAAACTGTTTTTGTTACTTTGTAAAACTTTCTTGTAACTTTGTAGAACTTTCTCGTAACTTTGTAGAACTTTCTCGTAACTTTGTAAAACTTTCTTGTAACTTTGTAGAACTTTCTTGTAACTTAGTAGAACTTTCTCGTAACTTTGTAAAACTTTCTTGTTACTTTGTAAAACATTCTTGTAACTTTGGTAAACGTTTTTAAATATCTTTATTCTTCCAAACATTTTCTGTCTGTCTGTCTGTCTGTCTGTCTGTCTGTTTTAGTGATCAGCTGATATTGTCATCATTCATCAGTTACACCTATCATGCAACCCAAAGATCAAGAATAACGCTTTATATCTGGAGCAGATTTTCATATCCATGATTCAGGCTAGATCGTGATGCTTATGAATGATTACTGTCGAAGTTAAGGCACACCAAATACTTGAAACATAGACGTTGACTTATAAACATAATTGTAATTATAAATATCATAAATAAAACACTTCTTCAACATTTAACGTTTCCCTGTCTTATCTTGTATGTTTTCTTTCTCATTTATTTTTCCTGTCCCAAAATCTCTAAACTATAATCACGTGACACTACAATACCACGTGGTCAGTATCTTTATCCGCTAACATCTCCACTCTGTCTGTCTCTCTGCTTCCTGCTGTCCAGTTAAATTGTCAAACTTCCTTTCTGCCTTGTTCTATGTCGTTCTTCCTTTCCCGGCCTTTTTTCGTGTTGAATACTGTAAAGTTCGCCTGTCTCGTTTGTCTGTCTGTCTGTGTGTGTGTCTGTGTATGTGTGTGTGTGTCTGTGTGTATATTACATGCAATCGGGCCAAGTCTCTTGTGCATAAAATTCTCGTCAAATGTTCTATTTTGTTGAATACTAGACTAGTTTCTTATAGTATGTCAGTTATCTGTATGTAGACCAGTCTTATCTGCAGCGAAACCACGTACAATCTCTCTCGCAGTCCTCTTTCTTTGCTCAGCTAATTGCTATGTCATTCCTGCATTTCTGCATGCCTGCTATATATGTGCAATGTTTGACATGCTAGTGTTACAGTGCAGCCCTTTTTACTATCTAACCTTGCTTCTTATTATTATTCTCTCCAAAACGTGTGTTTTAAGCGAAATGTACATTGTACACGGTACATTGTATCCTTAACAGTGTATATACAACAGTGTACACTTTCAGCACACAGCACGACTTCACAGTACCCACTTCATTATACTTTACTTCACCTTCATTACTAACGCTGTCTGCCTACTGCTTTATTATTATCTTTTACATAACTCATGATTGTCTCTATCAAGCAATTACCTGACTGAATACGACTCAACATTATTAGACTGATGTCATTATCAGACCATTCCTACACAATTGTTTCAATCGATATAATGTTTGACTTTAGATTCATAACAACAAAGCAACAACCGCTGACTCCATACTTTGAATGTTCTATGTTACCATGGTAATGTGATATACACATTTCACCATGGTTACGTAGACAACATATCACCATGTTATATATAAAGCTCACATGACAGGTCTTTTTCCCCGGATCGGATCACATAGACCAGTGGCATCAGATAACGAGTGTGCTGGGCACCCCTGACGACACCTTTATAGACCGTCTCATGGACACTGTCAAGACTTACATCAGGAGCAAACCCAGGGTATGTCATGTATTGTCTGTTAAATAAGTTTAACACAAAGTTACTTCTGGGTTTTAACTATGAAAGCTGTGGGAAATTTTTACTATGAATATCTCTGAATGAAAATTTTGTGACTGAAATTCGGTTTGTATGGGCCATCGATCACTATTTAAAACATAAGATCATCAAACCATGATCACATCTTCCGATGATTTTTGTTCACACCAATTCAATCTTACACAAAACGAAAACATATTCTAAACTTTCGGGTTTTGTCGATAATGTGATAAAGGGCCCGCCATCTTGTAACCAAATAGTAGCATGTAGACATTGGGAGAAAAAATATAGTGAACCTTGTGAATGAACAATAAAATGAAATCTGATACGTACTTTCGAGCAACCTAGTTGTGTTGAAATGGAGGTCTTGTAACTCTGAATAACTGGGAACACATTCTACATTCCATAATGTCGGAACGTCAAGAAAATAATTTCCTGCATCTAGCACAACGTTAACACTTGAATACCACTACTTTCGTCTTTCGGAGATTTCTATTTCCACAGAACCCTTATAATGATATTATTATGATATACAAATAACTGTACAATGGTAAGGCTCTCAATGTCATCATTATTCTCACAACGGAAACTGAACTTCTATTTCCGCCAGGTACACCGACCAACGTGGGAGGAGCTCGTCCCTGACCACCTCTTCCCCAGCGGAGGTCCAAACGACGCACAGCGCACGCGCGAGGGACGGGACCTCATGTCGCGCATGTTGGAGATTGACCCCCTGAAGAGACTGACTATCGACCAGTGTTTGCAGCACCCGTATGTGCGGTGTTGGTATCGACAGGAGGAGGCTAGTGTGAACTGTCCTGAAACTTACAACCACGGAATAGACGAGGTTCGTACACTTGCAGTAATAGAGAAGTCCATTTTGTCTTTATATTACAGAAGCATAGCGTCAAAATACCGCCATAAAAATCAAATAAGACAGAATTCTAGCTAGAGTATAAGTCTCAGAGGACCAGATTCATGATCAAAATTGTTATACATAATATATGAAATTCGACCCCGCTTGTTGGGTGGATAACGCCGGCGTCTTTCTGCATTCGTACATTCCGTACTCACTTTCGTCTTTTAATCATTGCTCAGTTGCTTTCTTAATCAATTCGCGAACTCACGTCACTCAACTTTACAGGTGGAACTAAATCCGGAGCAATGGAAAGAGCTGATTTTCTCTGAAGTAACGGAATTTCAACAGAAGTTCCCCACCGGACACACGCCAGTTTAGAACTCAGTTGATCTCTAGTGGAATAGAGGAGAAGATAACTTAACACGTGTTTACATGCCTGTTTCGGTGGTGAGATTTATGGAGATATGCTTGGTGAATAATCATGTGACGGCGCTTTTTTATCAGACTATTAAAAATGCTTGTTACGGACTAACGATAATAACTTTTATGGTGCTAACTTTTTTGTAAAAACTTGATTTGTTAAAATGTTAATCGGTCCGGTGGGATGACTTCGAATTCTGACGATCTGCTCGTACTGGTCAATTTCTGCGTCTAAAGCTCTCGGATATTTACGAGTGTGGATCATAAGGATTTGAACTCTTTTCTACGACCATTGAATTAATAGTAATGTTCCTACTTGTGCTAAAGTAATACTCTAGCTAAGGAATGATATGACATTCGATTACTGAATGGAATTTTTTGCATATACTTGCTCCAAGATGCCGTCCAATTATGTTTTAATTGAAATCCTTGAACAACTTTTCTTTACGGAACTTGCTTTTGAGTTATTTTAATGCTTTTGAATGGTGATTTGAGACTTAAATGAAAGTTTTAGATTAAATCGGTTTGGTTTTTTGTCTACTGTTTCAGGTTACTCTAGAGTCTCGGACGTAGCTTTGAAATGATAGTTTTTACTCATACGTCTCGGATGTAGTTTGAGTAGTTTGACTAAAGTTTGACTGACAACAAAATTGAAATGAATAAATCATAATGAAATAAGTTCATTGGCTCTTAATTGTGTCGAGCAAACCTAGTAAAGGGAAAAGAATAAAGATCGGCCAAGAATTTTATGTTAGTTGGTAAATATTGACAATTGTGTTGTTTTGTCAGTTATCACTATCCATGTATCATCTCTATGGAGCCATCTCGCAAAAACATGTTTGACCGTCACGGCGTCAACCTATCACCATAATATCAGTCCCAAATTGCCATTAATGTACCAAAACGCTTACTACATTTCAGATACTTTGTACGAGTTGATGAATCCGGATTTTTGGAACCAAATTTGAACCACTGCACTTGGAAAAAAATTGAGAAAGTTTTGGGACGGTTGTCAAATTTCATTCTCTGGTGACTTTTGGAGGTTTACTTTTATTGGTAGGGACAATCTGAAGAGTACCTTACCTTTGGCAGCCCGAAATGGCGCCTCCAGGATCCCAGAATGAACGGAATGAACAAAAATTAACAACTTTCAAAAAATTATATATTTTTGTTCATTCTGTTCATTCTAGGGATCTTGGGCGTCATTTCGGGCTACCAAAGGTCAGGTACTCTACACTGACACATTGTCAATTATAGCAATCCTCCAAAAATCGCCGGTACATGATCTAAGTACCCCAAATCACCGTTCCAAGTTTGGTACACAAATTCAGGAGAAAACTTGGGACAATTTTGGAAACAGACCATTGTGAACGTTCGAGACGACCCAGGGCCTCCAAAATTTGCAAGGACACTTGTAAGATCGATACAAACTCAAATCAATCGGTTTTGGGACATTTCGGAAACTTTTGTAAAATTGTTCATTTTAGTTAATTCCGTTCTTTCTGGGAATCTGTGGCGTCATTTCGGGGTGCCAAAGGTCAGGTCCACTTCACATTGTCCCTACCAATCATAGTCAACCTTCAAAAGTCACCGGAACACGGTTTAAGTGCCCTTAATCACTGTCCCAAGTTTGGTTCCAAAAATCAGGATACTCAGGAGAAAACTTGGGACAATTTTGGAACCAGGCTAAAGCTCCTGTCCCTGCAAAGAAGAATGGAAAGATACGCCTCTATCCATGTGTGGAAGATGCTGAATGATATGGCTCCGAACAGCATCGGACTAGAGTCCTACACGTCTCCAAGACTTGGGATCAGGATATCGATTCCTAAGTTCAACCACCTTGCACAAAAGTCTTACTCCACAGCGTACGACAACTCATTCGGCATCAAAGCTGCCCGTCTATGGAATCTCTTTCCAAAGAGTGTGAATAGCGTCACCTCCCTTGAGCCATTTAAAGTAGCACTTGGTGGATTCATAAGCCAGTTCCCGGACAGGCCGCCGGTGTCGGGGTACACTCCTCCTAACAGCAACTCTCTACTCGACTGGTGTGCTGTGGGGGGACAAGAAGTATGCGCTTGACGCAGATTCCAGATGCAAGCCCTGCCAAACACTTCAAAAAGTATCAAAAAGTAAGTAGGCCATTGTGAACGTCCTAGACAACCCATGGCCTCCAAAATTTGCAGGGACACTTGTAAGATCGATACAAACCTAAATCAATCGGTTTTGGGACATTTCGGGAACTTTTGAAAAATTGTTTATTTCTGTTCATTCCGTTCATTTTTGGAGTCTGGGATATGATATTTGCTGGTTGCATGTAAAATGCCCTTTATATACCCAGTAGGTCCGAGGTCCTAATTTACTGTCCCAATTTGGTTCCAGATTTCGAATTCATCTACTGCTTTGTACGACGTCAAGAAAAGAAGCTAAACAAACAACCAAGTATTTCGCGCGTGTATAGCCGCACAGCGCAACACTACACACTAGTCGAGTTTAAAAGGAAAACGTGTTTCCAGATATTTCGCTTTTTTGTTTTTGTTACTTTCGAAGTTATAGTTCGTGCTAAAAGTGACTACACGTTGAAGAATTCTGTCCCAGTTTTGTCAGGGTATATCTTACTCTAGCCAGAGCCCTTTTGAGCGCGCCACCGTGCATAAGCACCTGGTTAGATATGGACAAATACCTTATCTGTAACTGATGAAAAGCGTCCTGTTTTCGATCTTACGAGTTTTTACCTGCGCTTTACGCTCGCCTTCCTGTACCCTTGTACAGCAGCGTTGTCTCAAATTACTTCTAAACACGTATAATGTATCAATGTATATCCCCGTGCTACTTGACGAGATGTGCTATAAAGCTTTTATATCAAAACAAGACGATTACACCTTGAATACACAAATGACCCTATATAAAAACATCTATATACCATTAAAAAAGAATGATAAAAAACACACTAATGTACATAAAACTGTAGAAGGTTTAAATCCAATTC
>JH153466.1:81857-132293 GCA_000226015.1 Mnemiopsis leidyi | reverse complement strand
TGTGTGTGTGTGTGTGTGTGTGTGTGTGTGTGTGTGTGTGTGTGTGTGTGTGTGTGTGTGTGTGTGTGTGTGTGTGTGTGTGTGTGTGTGTGTGTGTGTGTGTGTGTGTGTGTGTGTGTCTGTGTGTGTGTGTCTGTGTCTGTGTGTGTCTGTGTGCGCTGTGTGTGTCTGTCTGTGTGTGTGTTTTGGTTTGTGTGTTTTGTGAATGTTTGGTTGTGTGTGTGTGTGTTTTTGTGTGTGTGTTTAAAATAGATTGCATTTCAATTCTAAAGTCGCTGACATTGACAAATTGTTTGGAATTGTTTACCCCATTTCGAATTTTTCGAGGAAATTGCTTGTATCGATTTGCCATATTTTACGGCCTTAAACTTAAATCACTCAACGTGAAGTGATCCGTTTAGTGACGCCATTTGAACTTCAAAATTAATTTTCTCAAAGTTGAACTTGATTCATGCCTTATTTGTAGAAAGTTATGACCAGAAACTGATTTGCAACTCTCATCACTCGTGCTCAATTTATCCCTTTGACCAACCACCACAACCGCATGCACACCTTAACAGCCAAATTAACATCAAATCAAAATTAAGGTAGAGAATTAAAAAATGCAGAGCGGCCCAGGGAACCTTTCATCAGCTAGCAGTCTGGACCTGGAATTTCTGTCTGGTCTAGTAGGGTCTGGGAATCAGGACCTGGAGTCCTCAGTCCCAGACGATATTCCCCTGTTGATACTCGCGGTGTTTAACTGCAGCATCTGCTTTATCGTCATCTTAAGTAAGTTACTCCGTTTGGGATGAATATATTTTTCATGTAAGCTGTATTCAAGACAAAAATGCTTTTAAGAAATTGATGAATCATCTCGATACTCAATTCGACAAAATCATAAAGTTTATAACCAAGGTAAAACGGTCAATTTCAGCGAATTGCAATGCTTTGCGGTTTCTAAGCAATCTCAATAAACACGGAGGATCTTCTGCAGCAACCAATGTGGTGTTTGTTTGTCTAACCTGTGTCGACCTGATCAGAGGATTTACCGACTTCGAGTTTTACTTCGTCTTTCTCTTCTTGGATAAGAAAGTTCTTGACATTGAGGTACTTGGAGTTGAACAGTTTTTTGTTGACAACGGTATATTGCTTAGAGATAACGGTATGTTGCTTAAGGATAACGGTATGGGTTCGTTCACATATGACGTCAGCAAATTTTCGGTAATTGTTACCCCCTCCCTCCTTTGTCATCATTCTTCATTATTTCAAACCCCCCCCCTCCCTAAATGCCAGAGGTAAATTACCACAATAATATCATCACAGTCGGAACCCCCCCCTACTTCATGTCAAAAAAGTTTGATTTTTCGTCTTTCAATTTTTGGCCATTTTTGAATTTGTTTATACTAAGTTAGTGAAAATACAGTATTTCACCAGATTTCTGAATCAGAATTTTTATTTGAAAATTTTCCTTTTAATTTTGTAAAATTCTGAAAAAATTTTTCAATAGAAATCAAACATTTTCAAAAAAATCCTAAAAATTTTTGATGACATCATCATTGACCAAACCCCCCCATCCCCCTGATCGTCATCATTTGGAAACCCCCTCCCCTAGGTGATGACGTCATATGTGAACGACCCCTATGTTGCTCAAGGATAACGGTATGTTGCTTAGGGATGACGGTATGTTAAAACTTAATAGTGATAACCAACTAAATCCTAAAATCCTTTTTCCTCAGGACTGGTGCCCTATGTTTGCTATGCTCGAATGTTTGCCTCCGATCACGCTTGGTATTGCTCTGTTTCTGGCTGCCCAAAAGTCCATCCTCCTTCTAGACACCTTCAGTGTGAAACGTTACATCAACACACGGAACAGTCTCGTAGCTCTTGGAGTCATCCTTATAACTAAGGTAGCTGTATAGAGTCGTTACTTTTCGTGTCTGTGACGGGATTATATCTACCGTTCTACAAAGCGTTCAGCTGCGATAGTCGGGTATAACCGCGACAATGTGATATGTGACGTGCTCTTATCAATATCAAACCCTAGACATAGCTAAAGTTACTAAATAGCTGAGGTTGAATTTACTCTCTGATTGACGTAAGTTACTACTCTAGCTATAACGGTACTTAGAAGTAATTCGACGTTGATGTAAAATTAGAATCGGACTTGAAGGCAACAACTGCTGTCGTGTCTGCCGCTAAATGTTTGCGTGATTTAAACTTGTAATAATGATTCCAAATCACGTGCTATTCGTGATTAATTTTTTCGAAGATTTTATTTTAATATGCTTTAAAATTAAGAAAGCATGAAATTTTATGAATTTCGCAATGACAAATAAAACAATATTTCAGGTCCTGTACACAGGCATAAGGATTGCAATTTGGGGCGTGTCCCTCAACAGATTCACTGTTGAGTGCATGATAAATGATCACTACACCAACCTCCAGGTGAGCTTTAAAGCTGCTGCAATCATGTTGAACAATCATCGCCTGGAGTCTAACTTTCTCTTACTCCCCAATCTGCCGCGATGTCAGGGTCTGGAAATTTCTGAAGAACCTTTTTCCTCCTGCTCCTCACATAGGCTAATCTTGAAAATTAAAAGACGAACTTATCAAAATACACAATATCTTATTGGTGAAGGCAAACCTAGACATAAAATGTAAAGTTTAACAAATGACTGAGATAGGTCTAGGGACATTCAAGTTATATAACTTATAACGATTAAGGATTTCTAAAATAAAACTACCAGCTTAGTTTTTGTCCATGCAGAGGACGCTTTCAGACAGGAACTGCTTTTTAGCCGTATTGTACGTTATTTTGGGCTATGTTCCATATATGGGTTTGAGGTCGCTTTTCAATTTATAATTTCAACAATTCACCTCCAAGTAAAATCGAATATCGCCCCAGGTCTACTCCTCCCTCATCCTTAACTACGAGCTGAACTTGACACTTCTGATTGGCTGTACTGGATACATAGTCTGTAATCTCTGGCTTTTTGATCGCGCCAGACTTCAGCAACCAGGGAGCTCCGGAGCAGCAAGTCAGTGTAAACTCTCTGTCACATTTCTTGTCACTTCAAGTTTGAGTTGTTATTTGTCACTTCCTTGTCACTTCAAGTTGTTATTTGTCACTTCCTTGTCACTTCAAGTTGTTATTTGTCACTTTAAGTTGTTATTTGTCACATTTCCTTGTCACTTCAAGTTGTTATTTGTCACTTCAAATTGTTATTTGTCACTTCCTTGTCACTTCAAGTTGTTATTTGTCACATTTCCTTGTCACTTCAAGTTGTTATTTGTCACTTCAAATTGTCATTTGTCACTTCCTTGTCACTTTAAGTTGTTATTTGTCACTTCAAATTGTTATTTGTCACTTCCTTGTCATTTCAAGTTGTCATTTGTCAATACCTTGTCACTTCAAGATGTTATTTGTCACTTCCTAAGCCGCTGTAACATTTCTTTGTCACTTCAAGTTGTTATTTGTCACTTTTTAAGCCGCCGTAGCATTTCTTTGTCACTTCAAGTTGTTATTTGTCACTTCCTATGCCACTGTAACATTTCTTTGTCATTTCAATTTGGTATTTGTCACTTTCTTGTTATTTCAAGTTGTTATTTGTCACTTTCTTATCACTTCAAGATGTTATTTGACTATTTGTCACTTTTTAAGCCGCCGTAGCATTTCTTTGTCACTTCAAGTTGCTATTTGTCACTTCCTAAGACGCTGTAACATTTATTTGTCACTTCAAGTGGTTATTTGTCACTACCTTGTCACTTCAAGATGTTCTTTGTCACTTCCTAAGCCACTGTTTGTACATTTTTTATTTCAGCTCGAAGTTTATTGCAAGTTGTTTTGACAAAAGTTTAACGCTCTTTAGATTTTTCAGCAAAGTGATGTATTTTTGACCGTATTTGACCATATTTGACCACATTAGACCTAAGTAATAAAAAGACCACCGTCAAATTTATTAATATCAAAGCAATAGCAATATAGCATTTTATTTTGCTATATCCAGCTAATGTTTTACATATATTTTATTAAACTTAAAGGCCTCTCAATTCTCATGGACATAAATGCTTTAACGGTTGGTCCTCGGAGAGCCAGTCCTGTAAGTACCCGCAGCTTGCAGACGAGGTCTTGTAATTGTAACCCTAGTTTATCAGTCACGTGACTCGTTCTAAAATGAGCCGTATACATATACAATTTTATATTCGAAGGGCGTTGATCATCATCGTATTTTATTTATGATATCGTATCAATCACATAAAGCCAGTCCCAGCTTAGACACCTGAATAATGAATATAAGTCCTCGATAACTTAGTTATAGTAGTGTATCGCGAAATCTGAAAAGTAAGCAACCCGTACAGGAAGTGACAAATATAGGTTTGAAGTGACAAGGAAAATAAGCAGCCCGTATCATTTATTATTATCAATTATCTTTTTAACCAGTACCTATAATAATACTAATACTTGTTAATTTTGGAGACAGTTATTTTTGAGAAATGGTAAAAAATTCATCACAGCGATTGACCAATGAAAAGTGAGGAACGGCATATCAATTTCGAGAAACGCTCTCACGTGATACAGCAATAAATCCGATTTTTTGACCCCTCCCCAAAAATACCTTTCTCTTTAAACAACAATAAATTCTTCAGAGCACGAGCGACAACGTCTTGCAATGCTGAGATGCTCGGTAGGAATCGTCTGTACATGCATCGGCTGCTACAGCATCTTCATCGCCTGGCGAATCATGCTGATCCACAATATAACCCTGCCTCCTATCATCTTCTACCACATCAAGTATGTCAAAGTCTTCGCAGAGCACATCCTCCTGAACTTTAACTCTGCAATAAATCCCCTCATGTACATCATCAACAACAAGTCAATCAAGAAGAAACTGGCTATGCAGCGGAAAATCAATAGGTCTAGTAACCAGTTAAAGGTCAACAGATTTACCGAAATGGCATTGCCAAACGAATCCCGGTTGTAGAATTACAATGTTAAAAGTAAAAACTGAACAACCATTTGCGACACTAAAGGATTCTCTTACAATTACAGCAACAGAAGTAAGAAGTTTAGAATTTGAGGGTGAAACATCAAATATAAGTATGGACTTAAACTGTGAAGTTGAAGAACATAACCGGGAATCTATCCGGAAATCAACATCCGTAGATCACGGACCAGTCTGGTTTAAAGTTGGGCTTTCAACTGTGTATCTTTATATAAGTATGATATCTAAAAGATCAGCATACAAAAATTGAACCCGATTTACCTTGAACCTGACATTAATTTTAATACTTGAGATATCATTAAAGAAAATACCGAAGTTTAGGATTGGAATGCGACAATGGTTATGATGGTGGTGTTTATACTCTACTTGACGCTTATATATTTATAAACAAATATAATTATATTGAGGAAAGTCAAGACAACTTGCAATATAGTCACTAGTCAGTATGACTTTTAATCATAGTTTTAGAATTCCATGCGGAAGTTTTTCTAGTTGTACGGGGGATTTGACCCGAGCTTTAAGTAAAAATTTGTTGTCATACTGATAAGCATCAAAAAATGTTTTTATTTGAGAAATTCCTTTAATATACTGACCGTTATTAAATCTTTTTAAACTTCGGCCATCGGAATTTAAACAATCTTACAAGTTAAGGTTCTTGTTCTACCGTAGGTAGACAAATTTCTGTGACTAACGCTGAATTAAATGACTGAGGGTTAATCGTAGTTTTGTCGTGTTTTGCTGCTTATTATCAAGACAGTATTTTTGAACCTAATCAATGTTCAAATAATTTTTTGCAGTACTTATTAACTACAAGTACTTTTTATCGACATTCGATAATCTCTGCGAGCAAATGATTTATGTATAAATGTATTTTTTGAGATAAATAGTTTCGTATTTTCCGTTTCGAGTAAGTTCAATTTTAAAGGGACGTCTCGTCGTTTCAAATACAACCCAACAAATCTTACAGGTTTCCAAATGTTTAAGGTCGGATCCCCGCAGACCAAGGCCAAAGCTTTTAAGTTTAAGGTGGCCGGAAATTTATATAACATAAATAAAACGCGGTCATTTCTCATTGAATCATGCTAAAAATTTGCACGAATTTTATTTATACCTTTGTGACGCAGCTGTAAAAATTTCAAAAAAAAACTAATGAAAGTTGACTTCATGGCACTCGTCCAAAGTTGCCAAGTCCCAAAATCTTATTATCCTAATTGCAACTAACATTGAAAACATTTATTTTATGTACCTGTTGAACTATCTCTACCGAGTTTGATTCAAGTACAAATTGAACCATTGGCATTATTACCGAGTTTATTTGAAGTACCTGTTGATCATTATATTACCTGTTGATCATTATATTACCGAGTATATTTCAAGAACTTATTAAACCATTATGAACGATTAAGTTGCAAGTACGTGTAGAACCGTATTATTATTACCGAGTATGCAAACAAGTACCTAATCCAAACTGTCCTCGCTATTGCAGCATCGATAGTAGAAACTGTGTCTGAGGCATGAAGTTTGATCACCCGTAACGGTTAACTAAGTAAACTTTTAACTTGTCTTGAAATATCCACCGTGTGCATCAGTTGCAGACTATCAGCAAATCTCAGTCCGATTATTTTAATCTAATTTTCAAGGACAATGGTCTGTATTTAGTAATTATTCGTCACTATTTTAACATATTTGTCAGGAAGTTGCTGATGAATTAAAGCACTAGCTGATGCCTCCACGTTGATCGTAAGATATTCATATATAATCCTGTTGTAAATGTCATTACAGACCGAACATATGAATATTTCATTCCCATGTAGACAGAGGAAGTTAAGAGCACATACCTCTTGTCTACTGTCTAGTGCCAGTCTAACGTCCACTGCACTGAGGAACACTTTATAAACCTTGTATAAACCTAGAATAAACCTGGTAAAAGCCTGTATAAACGAAATACAAGGAGAAACACACATTCTCCAACTAACCTATTAGTATTTCACGTGCTCGAAATAGAAACCTCCGGACGAACTCTCCTATCCAACTCTACCCATTATAACTCCGCTCACGAAACTAAAGTTAATTAGGAAGTAAGAGGGCGTGTCGTGTAGGCTATGGTGGGACTTTTGCACTTTTTTAGGGCCGGCCAACACGTCGGAAAGCCTTTGTAAATTGTAGGGCCCTGCACATAGCACCTTCAGCACGTGAGACACAGCTAAATACGACTTGTGCACATTTGTAAATACTGTCTGTGAAGTTAAGGTACAATATACGGGAGAGTTTTATCTAATTAGGAGGGGACCTCGTGATTCATCATGTTATTAGGGTCGTCTCTCTCAGTCCTGCTCAAGTCCGGGCATGTTAAATTCGGGAGGGTGTGGACTGCTAGCGCCCTTAAATAGGATGTCCTTAATGTCACCGAATACTTTTCCCAGTGGTAGCTCGCCGTGTGCACCGGACCGCTGCATGACAAACCCGCCCTAGAACTTCATGTCTGTTGTGGTCGCTCCGGCCGACCTGCTCGGGCGTGATTCTGTCCGGCTACCTGTTACCTGTATTACTATTACTATTATAAGAATGTGTGCAGATTTATGTCGAAGGAGCTGTTACAGCAACCTTTTTATTAATCTGTTCTGTGTGTTAAACCGATTTTGTGATCATCAAAGATCAACCTCCGATTGCACTTAAAGTTATAAACTAGATAAAGTACTTCAGCACGCATTTTACTTGTTTTCTTTTTGAATCACTCGAATTTTGGTCCCTTCGGCTTCAGTTTACCATGTGCTTATCTACTTGCACTTACAGCAGCTCTGCTTGTACTCAATAAGTATAAGTATAATTAACTGTAAGTATGACTATAGCCCATTCGGCATGCTAATTCTTAGTATTAAAACTCTTGTCAAAAGACTCAACAAGATCTTGTTCGTAATGGTATGAGTCCGAAGGTCTGTTATAAGATCTATTATAAGATCTAAACTTTAAAGTTAGACTTATACTAGACCTATAAGACCTACTGTCACTGTCAGATACAGAGTGAGACTCAGACGTTACTAGTACTATCAGTGCATCGTACCATCAAATTATAAATATAAATGGTTACCTGGTTGGAAGTACAATTCTTCTTAATGTTGTGTTTTTATTAGGTTTAAAATCTGTACACTTTCGAGAATCACTTACAAACACGATATTACTTAACCTGCAAGTAGTACTTGAAGTACTTGAAGTACTCTCATCAGTCTCTCTCTGCGATCATTTAATTAGATTCAAAGTTTTTCTTAAATTCTAAATTAGATTCAAAGTTTTTCTTAAATTCTAAATTAGATTCATAGTTTTTCTTGAATTGAGACTAAAATGGGCCAGACTCACATGACAGCCACGTCGTGACCCATTTAAATTTTAAAGCTACATAACTCATCATTCATGAGGTTTGACCTCACAGAATCGTGACAGTATAGTATCGGCTCATACTATCAGTTGACTACTTCCTCCTTAGTTGGTTACTATAACTAAAACTAAAAGTAAGGTGGTTACTAAAACTAAAGTAAATCGATTCATGTGACTTAAAGTTAATTCAGAGTTGCTTTTTAATCAAGATCGGACATTTAACTTAAAGATCATAATCACCGACGCCAACAAACATTTTATTATAGAATCTTAAGTCATCAGTTATACTTATACGTTTGAAGAATATAGATAATAAATATCAAACCAAACATATAATATTATATGAATCATGCCCTTGAATAATGTTATTTCTGACTCTGTTCGACCCCTATTTAGTGCGATCAGTAGAAAATTCATGACGAGAATAGAAAATGAAATTACAGGAATTAAATGTTGGGAGGGTGCTTGTCGTACTTTAGGTCGCATAAGCATCGAATTTGAAACGATTAGACTTAGAGTTAACAGAACTCCACGACTGTACTTTGAGTTAAAGATATTCAAGTTACACTTACAGCATGTACACCACACCCCAAGTCAGACGAAGATTGAAGTGTGGCCGAAACTGCAGACAGGTCAAGGAGATGGTTGCAAAAGAGAAATGCTGTCTGGCGGACCCCAACTATTTGACATTGATCCAGAGAGGCAGGGTTACTCCTCATATGAGGAAGATTGCTTTAGATTGGATATTCGAAGTGAGTCGACATAGGACTAAGATACAAGTCATTGCTGATTAAAATGGCAGTTTTACTTGTAAATGTAATGAAAGTCATGTGCTTAGCTATTTGATTTTGAGGCAAAAGGTTCATAAAGTTGTTGAGTGGGGCAATTGGCACCATTGACGCCAATGGATCCACTCAATGGCGAACAAATGGATGTTTCATTGGCGCCAATAGTGTCTAGTGATGAAGGTGCCAATGGTGGTCCCGATCGCCTATGGTTGTGTTCCATTGGCGCCAATGGCGATCACTATTGGCGACCATTGGATCCATTATAATGGAACCAATGGAACTACTCGATCATGGCGATGCTCCATTCACGATCACCACTCAGAGTGAATGGATCATTTGGAATTCCAATAGCGCCAATTATGCCATTGGTGCCAATGGCGACAATGGAGCCAATGGTGAATTATTGGTGACAATATCAACAGAGGCGCCAATGGCGACAGTTGTGCCATAAATTCCATCCCGGCGCAAATGGCGACAATGGTTGTGCCACTGTCGCTATTGTCATAAATGAATCGCCATTGGTTCCATTGTTCATTCACTCTAAGTGGTGATTGTTAAAAAAGTATCGCCATCGAGTGGATCATTGGTTCTATTATAATGGATCCCAATCCCATGGTCGCCAATGGCGATCGCCATCGGCACCAATTAATGGCGCTAATGGCGACTGGGACCATCAATGGTGCGGCACCATTGGTGCCAATTGGCAATTGCCCCACTCACCAAACTATATGGCCCTTTTACCGATTTTGATTTGGGTGTACTTGCTCTTATTTTTTCATGACACACCACTAAGAATCCTACATCAAGTTTAAACGTAACCCTCAGCTGATAGACAGTACAGAAGCCTCACCAGGAGGAGCAGCAGTGTACACAGCAGCTTGTTGTATATTCGACAGGTACCTCTCAGTCGAGACCGTCTCAGTAGATGATCTCCAGGACACTGCCCTCTCAGCCCTCCTCTGTGCAAGCAGGGTCTTAGAACCTGACTCCCCGCTTGGCATCAGCGCTCTGGAAAACTACTATCGCATTAGCAAACTAAAGGTACTGACAACAACAGTCAACATGTCTGGTGTTTTCGTTTAATCATTAAAACGTGATGTGCAGTTGAATATTCATCTTGTGTGGGATACTGAGTCGTTAGTTATATATATGACTAAGATTTTATAGCTAGAAGTGGTAATTTGGAGGCGATTTGAATTATTTTTCGCTCTGACACAATGCCTGTAGCAGTCTGCTGCAAGACTGCTGGAACATGATCATGATCCTCCTGATGTTCCTGACGGATATCTCTCTCTATTTATAGCATAGTTTTATTCATGAACCGAACTTGAATCAGTTAATAATCTTACCATGAGTGCCTCTCTATTTTCTATCTGAAATGCTGTCATATTCATAGTCAACTATTTTTGACAGCAGACTCATCTTGAAACGACTAAAAACTATGCAATTGACATGACATAAAAATATTTAAACCAATAAAGTATGTAATGAACTAATGACTCTCAAACTAAAAGTTGACTTTTACCTATATCTTAAGTTAACTGACAGTTAATTTTTCACTTTAACAATTAAAGTGTACCTAACTGGTTAAGCGTTTTAAAAAGTTCGTTGTAATTTCCAGTTGAACTTAAAACTTTTAAACATGATCTCCCACATTTGAAGACCAAATTCCGCGAATATCTTTGCTGATACTATATGGTTTAACGTTGTACCACTACCAGCTGTTTTCTTTTTTGCGAATTTCAAAATTTCATAAATGGTATTTTTCATAAAAGTTGTTTGCATTCGGTTTAACTTAAAACTTTCTTCTTTCTTAGCCGATAGGGAAGCCACTTCAAAACGATAGCGATACCCACTGCCTATCTTAAAAGTTTTGATCAATTTTCAAAACTTACTAGAATTGTCCCTTCAGAAAATAGAAGATCAGTTTCTGAACACAGTAAGGATATCGCAGGATAACCTGGTCCTCCCAACAGATTACTTTCTCCCCTTCACCCAGACACTGTCAGACAACTTCCCTAGAGATGTGATATGTGACGTCATCTACCATTCTCATAACCTCCTCCCAGTTTTCTATTCAGGTGATTGTTCTCATTGGATGTTTTTTCGTATTTGGTATTTAGTCACAACGTGAGACATCGTTTTATCTTTAGCTTTTCTTAGTATTACTTGAGTAAAAGTAATATTGCTTAAGGTTACGTAGCATGAAATTGTGGCAGGAGGCTTCGCTTTCAGTTCGAAATCAGCCTAAAGAAATATAAATAGATTGGGTCGATTTTGAGACAGTGGTTGTGCTAATGAGTTATTGCATTTACCTTTGGCTACTCCCCACTGCCCACACAGACAATATCAAGCACTTAACTTTACAACTGTTCTTGATTGCCTAATAAGTAAACGAACATAATGCAACCACCACCCCGCAACCTTGGTTTAGGTTGTGATTTTATACTCATGTTGATGTAGTATGGCCATGGGACTATGACTATGGATTGACAGACTATGACTATGGATTGACAGTACAGATATAGTACGAGTCAGTTCTGCATCCGTAAATTAACGAAGTTATAAGTATAACTATAACGTCTTCAGAGTACGAGTCAGTTCTGCACCCCTAAATAAAAGAAGATATAAGTACAACTAAGTATAACTATAAGTTCTGCACCCCTAAATTAACTAAGTTATAAGTATAACTATAACGTCTTCAGAGTACGAGTCAGTTCTGCACCCCCCTAGTGTGATAGCAGGAGCTTGTCTGTTAGAATCTGTAAACAGACTGCTGGGTGGTGAAGTGTGTCTGGAACTCCTCAATGACATTGTCTCTCAGACTAACCTACATCCAGTAAGTAATTATTTATTTATACTCATAGGTCGGACATATCTAGTAGGACGAAATAATACTGTACCGTGGCCATGTTTCGTGTAGGGCAATGTTCTGGCTCTGTTCAGGACCGAAATAAACTGCCGAAATTTTGACAGTAATCCATTGTTTTGCAAATTGCAATTGCATTGACGAATTTTAGGGCTTACATTCATTGGATTTGGAATGGGAGGATGCTTTTTTAAATCGCGTTAAATTGGTCTCTAACTTTTTGTGAACTTTAATGCCACCACTTCGACAAAGTTGAAAATTGATCTGAACGATAAAGGTAACCTCTTAAAATAGAATACAAATAATGATTTTAAAAGCTAGAGAATATTAACTTCTACACGATTCACGACTCAATGTCAATGCTCATGGCCATGCCATGGGACGCAGTTGACTTGTCCGGCCTTGCCCTGACTTAAATACTATTCGATGATCTCATTCTCACGATCGATAATTTAGTTTATTAGCTTTATTCCGATACAATTTCAGTGCTACTTTGTTAAAGCGACGAAAGATCTCAGGAGATGGATTTCAAAGCTCGCAAGTTGAAATGAGGTGTGTTTGCGAGACCTGCTAGTACATAGCATGTAGCAGTGCTACATGCTATCTGCTTGGAATTTCACTACCATATTTCTTGGGAGATCAGTCAAACGCAATTAGACTTTGCTACACGTGAGACTCTATCAGATTCACGCTGGGAAATTTGAAAAAATTAAAAATTGTAATGGAATGTGTGAAATAAATGTGCCAGGCTTCTCTAGAAGAGAAAGTGATAAACTATGCTCGAGCAATATCATCAGTTTTCATGTAATTGTTCGTTATTGAATGTTAAATTTGATTGCTCATAGGTATTTATTTTTATCAGGGATATTGCTGAAATTCTATTTGATAAACAACAAAAGAAGTTATTTTCGTCACAAACTTTAAATAAGTTGAATACACAATTGAATACCAAAGCTAACATCAAATATAAACAATGTAAAAATTGCAAGTGCCCCAATTCAAATTCAAAAGTAGCTCTTTGTTCTGAAAATGCCCAGGGTTCCAAATATATAATGCTCGTTTCTAAGATGTCAAGAAGTTTCTATTTTTTCTCAGCCAGCGAGTTGAATAACCTACGTATAATGTTTATGGTGGCAAAATGTGCTTTTCAAGGTGTTAAAACATTTCAAAAATAAATCCAAACCTTCTCTAAATTTATCCTTGCTAACATGTAATTATAGCATCATATTAAGATAGAGGCTCTACAACCAGAGCTAAAAACTCAACAATAACTTACTTAAACAAAAGTCCCACTAGGTTGAACTTCGCAATATTTGGAAATATGCTTCTGATGGATTTAGGGAAGTGAAGAGTCATTGGTTACAGATAACGTCGTAGGACGTCTTCTAGAACAACCGGTTTACAACTCATCCTTGGGGGCTTCAGAAGATTCAGCAGCTGGCTCTTCAGCGGGGGCATCTTCAGCGGGAGCAGCCTCTTCGTCGGCGGCAACATCTTCCTCGGCACTCTCCTCGGCACTTTCGTCCTCGGCTTTAGCTTCTTCTTCCTCGTCCAGTTCAGGAGGAATTTCAACCTGGGCGTCGGCATCAACGTTAAAGCTTCGTCTGAGGAGTTTGTCCATACGGTCGCTGAAGGCGGTGGTGTCTCGGAGTGAGTATCCAGACCTTAGGAGCGCGGTGTCGTAGAGAGAGTTGGCGAGATCCTTGGCAGATTCGGATTCGGGATCGGCCTTATAGAGGGTGTTGAGTTCCTTGACGAGGGGATGGAAGGGGTTCAACTCTAGAATCTTTTTCTGAACGCTGACATCAGCACCTCCAGCCTTGGCATAAGCCTGAGATTTCATGATTCGTTCCATGTTTCCAGAGTGACCGTATTGGCTGGCGACAAGGGCGCAAGGAGATCCGACCAGACGAGTAGATAGAACTGCCTTTTCGATTCCAGAGCTCAGGATCTTGTCTTTGAGTCCGTTGAGGAGGGTATCGAATTCCCTTCCCAGAACCTCCATGGTTTCCTTAGCTTTGTCAGATTCGTTCAAGTTAAGGTTCTCCTTGGCGGCGTTCTGGAACTTCTTTCCCTCGAATTCGGGCAAGTTCTGGACGGTGTACTCATCAATAGGATCAACCAGGTAGAGAACTTCGTATCCCTTCTTGAGGAGCTTCTCGACGAAAGGAGACTTCTCGCATTCGGCACGGCTAGTTCCGGTCATGAAGTAGATGTGATCTTGTTTCTCCTTCATTCTCTCCATATAAGAAGTCAGGGAGGTGAGACCTTCGTCGCTGTTGCTCGACTGCCATCTGAGGAGCTTGGCCAGCCTGTTTCTGTTGCTGTGGTCCTCCATCACGCCGAGTTTTACGTTCGTTCCGAACTCTTTGTAGAACTTCTCGTAATCCTCGTCACTCATCTTCTTCAACATATCCAGGGCTTTACGGACGAGTTTCTTCTTGATGACTCTGAGGAGCTTGTTCTGCTGAAGAGTTTCCCTGGAGACGTTCAGAGGGAGATCGTCACTGTCTACAACTCCCTGAAAGAGTATCATTATTATATGGGCAATTAGAAAAGACTTGATTTACTCAAGTGTGAAAACAAGAGTTATGTTGACGACAAAATATAACAGTTTTTCAACTTCATGTGCTGAGAATCAACTTAAAATTGAAATTCCAGTTATAAATAGCTTTGTAAAGCAAGAATTCTAACTCTAATGCATAGAAAAATTGAATTTACCTTGATAAATGAAAGGTATTTGGGCATCATCTCTTCGAAATCGTCGGTGATGAAAACTCTCTTTACGTACATCTTGATGTTGTCAGTAGCTTTTCCTGAAGTCATCAGGGTTTAAAAGAAATAGATTCCTCATTTTCTAAAATTATCGAGATGAAATATATACAGATTTGCAAAAAATATGCGATATAACTTTATGCAATAGAAATGAAACTAGATTAACATTTACACTAAATGTTAACTAACTAAATGTTAATGTTAACTAACTAAATGTTAACTAATGTGAACCAACTAAATGATTTAACTTAATGTTAACTAACCATAATCCTGGTAGAGGTCATAAGGGGCGGTCTTAGGGACGTAGAGGATGGATCTGAAGGTGACCTCTCCCTCAGCGGAGAAGTGGACGTGGGCAAGAGGCTCGTCAGTGTCCTTGCTGAAGCTCTTGTAGAAAGCGTTGTAGTCCTCCTGTTCGACATCCTTGGGGGCTCTCAACCAGATGGGCTTGTTATCGTTCATTACCTCCCAGTCGTAGACGGTCTTGTCGACCATCCTTACTTTGGGCTTCTCGTCATCTTCGTCTTCTACTTTGACATCGTCGTCAGTTTCTCCTTCTTTGGCTTCGGCTTTTTCGTCTTCTTCAATCGGCTCCTCAACCTGAAAAGTGTTGTTTGTTAGGCATTTTAACACTTAGCACTAAAAGAACTTTCATCACTTTTCCGGAAAAAAAAAACTTCCATGATACGTGGGTACAGAAGACATGCTACAATTTATGGCGATTCCGCAATTTAATATCTCCAAAAGCACGTTAACCAGAAATTCAAACAATGGAAGAACTTATTCGGGTCATATTACAATCGGGGCGCCCCATGCTGATAAAGATAAATGTGGGATAAATGTATTGGTCGGCACCAGGTTCATGTACCACTTAGTAGGAAAGGAGTTCTACCCTAGATATGTACAGTGTACACCCCCTGACTCTCTAATGTACTCCGAGTACATTAGTACAGTACACTGCACTAAGCAGCTCCGGTATGTAATGTTTCCCACATGTACAGTTCTGGAATGTTTAATAGGAGCATAGCTACTGCGTGTATATCAGGACAGAAATTAAGGGGGCTAAGAAAATCTGGAGGCCAGAAATTAAAGATAGGACAAGTAAGTCATCTCACCTTCTCAGTTTTGCTAGTCCACAAGTGGATAGGGAAGTTGATGAACTGGGAGTATTTGACTACAAGATCTTTGATGGTGTGCTCCTCGAGGAAGTCATAGGCTTCTTCTTTCATGAACAAACTGAAAGGAGTGGTTTGTTACAGGTTGTGATACCATGGTTTAACAATACACGAGTTTGTTACACGTGTTATATATACAGTTACGTGGTTGTTACACGTGTAAAACGAAACAACCTGTTCCACCTGTTCCCGCGTGTTAATTGGGCACATAATTAAAGCCTTGCACCAGCTGTATAAAGCTCTAAAAACCTTTTGTTCTCTTTATTAAAGGTAACAAAGTTTGCCAGACTAGAAAGCATTGGACACGTAGTTTAGCTAAAAGGAGCCACGTAAGTTAGCTATGTCGAAACAAGACTTGATAATAGAGCTTGGCACGTAAGTTAGCTATGTCAGAAAAAGATTTGATAGAGCTTGGCGACGGTTTTTAATGTGAAACGACACACGAGTATCGAGAAAATGGAAAAAACGAAATTTCCTGTTCACAATTGATCCAAAGTTCAATAAAAATTTGTCAAAAATTGTAAATCCTGCATTTCTGGTGTTATTTTAAACAAGATTTGGACCATTGGACCTCACCTGATCTGAGTTCCACGTCCGAGGGTGTCTCCTCGGGGATCCTTGGAGACGGTGAAACTGCCGGCGTCAGACTCCCAGATGTACTGTTCGTCGTCGTTGTGTTTGCTGGTCACGACGACGGTGTCGGCAACCAGGAAGGAGGAGTAGAAACCAACTCCGAACTGTCCAATAAGGTCCGTACTCATGGTCTCGCCTTCCTCCATCTTGGCCAGGAATTCGGATGTTCCGGACTTGGCGATAGTTCCTGGGTTTTGTGAGTTATGAGAATTTAAATTTTAAAGTCGACATTGAGACAATTTTTTGTGGTTTGGACAGGATTCAATTTGGTGTACAGTACATAACAAAAGTCTCCAAATTTGGTAACCGCTTTAGAAGCACATTTCATTCCCGCCATTCTAAATTGCCGCGCTTTTTCTGTGTGGATAACAATAAATATCCAAAATTTAAGGTTAATTAAATTTCATCTTACGCTTTACACGCAACGAGATCATATTGAAGCAGCTACAATGTCGGGTGTACACATATAAGGCATAATATGATGCAATAACTTGAACGGCCAAGGCTATATTACACACTACCTCTACTTCCTTTTATTAAATTTGGGCACGGTTAACATGCTTACACTAGAAAATTGCAATTTTCTTCAAATCAGTGAGTGTAACTTGCAAGCTTTTCAAGCAGTATTAGGCTACACAGTACGTTTAAGTATCGTGAGGGGGTGTAAGGACAGCACAAAAAGAGCTGCTGTGACTTTCCGGGTCGGAGGTGCATGTGTTATTCTAACAGATTACGTGGCACAATGTCATGGAAGCTCAGTTAATTGAAGTGTGTAACTGTGATTAAATTTAAACACAGCTCTACACAGGTAAATAGCAAGCACAGGAATCTCAACTATGACGTACAATCTGTGAAAACAAGTAGACTTCTTGTCTTTCAGTGACGAAGTTGGCTGCATGCATGGAAATTATCCAAATTCATGCTTAAAGCGTATCAACGAAAAGTTTGACAAGGACGTAAACACCTAGTTTTTTATGTTTGAAAAACCGTGAGAAACTAACCGAGGTTTTTGACGAGGTCCTGTCTTGTCATTCCGATGCCAGTATCGATAATGTGAAGAGCGTGGTTCTCTTTGTCCGGCTTGATCATGACCTTGAGGTCCGAGGTGGCGGACAGGACGTTAGGGTCAGTCAGGGACATGAATCTGATCTTGTCTAGAGCGTCGGAGGCATTGGAGATCAGCTCTCTCAGGAAAATCTAGGTGGAAGGACTTTCTTGTAGATCAGGAGGAAAACGTGGGTTTATCACTTTCATAAGGAGTAAGAGGATGACTACAACTTTTTATATCTATGTGAATAAGCATGAAAAGTAATTAAAGTGGGTAACTATTTTATCTTAGTAGATGAATTTAGTTCTGCCGATTTCGATTAGTAATGCAGATTTATAGTTTTCAATTATTCTCAAACAGTTGACTGAATTACCTCCTTGTTCCTGTAGAGGGAGTTGATGATGAGTTTCATCATCCTGTTTACTTCAGCCTGGTATTCGTGCTTCTCGGCAGCTTCACGCATGGCTTTCATCTGCGAGACGTTCAAACCATCTAACTTGATGGCCTCTTCCTCCCTAATGATTTGGTTAGTAAGTTAGTAATTTGGTCGGTTCATTTTGCTGTACTTTAAACGATACCATTTATGTCATGGACGGCTTCAGCAGTTAATAAATTTGAATATAAATTCTACAAATCAAAAACCATGAACTAAGCTTTGATCAAGAATTTGCTTTCGGCTAAGAAAGTAATTGTCTCGACCAAGAATTTGCAGGACTGTTTAAAGTCGAACACACTTCCTAGAGCTTCATAATTCAAAGACGCTCTCAGATATGCGACAGACACTGGGAGCTTCATTTCACTGGGAATGTGGACATTACCTCTCTACAGTTTCATCGTCAGTTTTGGATCCAATTGTGCTCTTTCCAAGATCTTCCTCGACAGTTCCATCAATTTCCACGGCCTCATCTTCGGCCTTAGTGAGCCCTGAAACCGAATAAAGTTAAATTTTGAGTATGATTTGACAGGATTTGCAATATAACCGTGAGAAGCAATGAACAAATTACTTTCTGACTTGGCAGATGTGAAATACAGGTTCTTGCACCGGAAATGAAATTAAATGATACGTCGGTAGCAACTTAACGCAATGGGATAAAGTGGTCTTGATCTTAATAAAGAGCTGTACAGCTGTTGCCATTTGCTTTGTAAGAAGGAGGACACATTGATAATCATGACGATAAAACTTTACAACAGCAGCACTAATTGAAATACGATAAAGCTGAAGGCACATATTCAGTTCTTATCCTCGACAACATTCTCTATACATTGTGTATACTTTAGAATACCATTGGAATTTTGCCGCCAAAAGTTTAAGGTAGAGTAGCAGTGGAAAGTTCGAGAAAGGATGGCACGAAGCTGTCAAATGTTAACAATAAACTTAAGTAAGACCTTTATTTACCTGAAAGGGCAAGAAGGCAACAGATGCCTAAGAGGTAGATCTTCATAACCAGTCAAAGTTATGTGAGAGAAGAAAGTTCAACGACGAAAAGGTGTATGATAGAAAAACTGTCAGAGTTCAGTAGCTCCTACGCGATGTACGCATCGTGGAGCCCTCCTATTGGTCAAAATTAGGTCACGTGGTTTGCGCGCGCAGAGAGTGAGCTGTTAGCATCCATATACTTTGTGGCGAGCGCATGTAGCTCCACGTAGTGTAACACAGGTTGTCCTTCTCATATCATATTGATTGCGTTTGCTCTTGGAGTCTCTGAAGATTTTTGCACCGTGACCCTTGAACAACTTACCTTATTTCCTGATTTAACGTTTGATCTAGCCATTAATTCCCAGCCACGACTCTGGAGTGATTTTTACTGCAAGACAGACCTCAGTTTTCTGCTGATATCACATTTCATAGAATTAAGATATGGAATCTGAAATACTGAATCTTATATCTAGCGAAGGTCCCCGTATCAATATAGACTGTAATATTGCATGATAGCAGTAAATTTAGAGTTATGTCATATGTCTGGTTGTGTCGCTATTTTAACTCCGTTAAAGCTTTGATTCGTATACTTACTTTTACCCAGTATCTTTGATTTAGTAGAATTCGGCGACAGCTCATTAGGAATTAGGTTATGCAGAAAGGTGCTTGTCATTTCTCTGACGGCTTCGTCGATTGAGCACACTGCCTTTCTAGCCAATGCACCTATGGTACTGGGATAAATCCTCGAAATATCAAGAATTTTATCTGGTTGTCTGTCACTTTATTGAAGGTTAGAGAGAGAGCGTGTTTATTAAGAATTATAAATTCAGTTCTTCAAGAAATGCTTCTTTGGCCTGTAGCTACAACCGCTGCTCCACAGACAACTTATGACCATTATTCATGATAACAAGGGGGTGCTGCACTGTTTTTGAACACTCTAGTACATTTAACCCCACAAATCTTTGTCAGACTAAAAAAATCTGTTTTATGCTCATGCTTGTCCCCCCATCATGCTTGTCAAACAGAGATGCACAGAGTTATGCTGCACTGTTACAAACCTGGTTTTATGAATATTGTTGCTTTTGGGCGCTTTGGTAGAAGTCTAAATCCGGATATAATTTCAGTTCCTGTGTTTTTAAGTTATTTCATGATAAATGTATAACGTGTACACAGTACACACGATGTAAGCTGTAAATATGTGTACATACTGTATACATATTGTATAATGTATTAAACATACTGTGTTCATTCTGTGTAAAGACTACATTTAGCCCAATGTGTATGTATATACATTGGACTCTGTGAACGTCGTATGTGAATACATCTTGTACATGACCAAGAAAAGTTGTCCACATTTTTGCACTGATTAATCATTGTACGAAGTACATACATTTAGGTTAAATGATTTAACGCAATATACCTCGAACAAAACAAAAAAAAATATTTTAACCTTGTTTTCCTTAAGATATAATACACATCCCGTAGGAGGACTTAGTGAATTTTATGTATACATTTTATACAGTATACACTATACAGGTATGTACTTTGATGCTGAGAAGTGAGACCCATGTTGAAACCCACATTAACAGGGTGGGCCTTATACACATCACAACCTAATGAGCGTCAAATTACAATCTTGTATTTGAAAATTACATTTAATGTATCGTATTGGCTATTGCACTGGGGTCAAAAACTGTCTTGTAAACCGAACAATGAAGCAGCTTTTCACTGAAAATTGGCCGAAAAAAGCATACATACATGCTGTTGATTATCTATTTTTTAACAAAATCTATTTGAGAAGTAATTGTTCTGCGCTATTGAAAACTAAACCACCTAAATTGCCTAAATTTGTAAAGGTGTAAATGATTAAAAATTTGTGCAAATGTTCTTTCAAAACTCAATGCTTCTGAGTCAGTAACTCACGACAAATTTTCTCCTTTGGTCTACCATGTGACGGTACTTCTACAACTTTCTCAAACTTCAAACTTTTCTGTTTCCCCATCTTACTACAGCCTGCTTCTTGGAGAGTAGGCAGTATTGGTGGGAGACGTGGTACTGGGCTAGAATTTCGTGTTTTAGTGAGTGCCGCACCTGCAGGGGATTGGGCATGATCAGAATGTTATCTTGTAGTTATCCACACTCTTAATTAGGAGCAATTACGTAATGGCTCATGATGCGAACCCTCCATTTTGGTTGAATCATAAAACAATTGCCTCTTCAAGAAGACAAACATGATTAAATGTACTACTTTTGTCTAGAAGTAAAACTAAAGTTATAGAGAACTAGTTGACAATAAAATTAGTTCACAAAAGAACTAGTCATGTTATACTTGTGGCACTTCGAACAAATTGTTTTCGTTTTCCATCCAGAGTTGCAGTAGTCTTGTGTCCCTGACATAGCTGCCTGGCTTCCTCTAAAGCTCTACCATCTATCTGGCAACTTGCGGCTGAAATTGAAAACTTTAAGGAATTTTCAAGCATCAGTCAAACATCCACACTGCAGGGATAATTCAGAGTTTTGAATTACTAAGAAATATGTCAAAAATATGTTTCACCTCGTCTTAAGTTAGGTCTCGAGTCTCCACTACCTGCTTGAAATAAAAAACAATATTAATTAATTAATACTAAGAATGAATATTTTGAATTCCATCTTAAGTAAAAAAGATACAGTCTCATCACCCACATTCCTGTTATAAGATCATGATGTGAGAGATAGGAGTCGGAATGCCTGCAGGAGGCAGGAACATGCTTAAATTCACCCCTTTTACAACCCTTCTCCTCCTCATTCTTGCTCCTTCTCTCCTCGCCGAGAAGAGCAAATGTGATGTCTGCAAAGATATGACAAAACATTTTATGGAGGTAATTTGGACTTTTTGAATTGTTATCCTATAAATGGACATGGCTCTGATACTCGCATATTGTGGGATTCTTGATTTTGTTCTATTTTAGTGGACAAAACTGTTTCAATTCGATTTCCAGAAAAAAGTACCCCTATTTCCCCCAGCATTTCAACAAAACGAAAGGTCACAATTTTGGAGGTGGGAACACAGCCTGGGAAGAGAAAAGCCTGGGAACTTACGCGACAAGGTCAGTTCTTACACAAAATCTCCCTACTCTTAACTTTCCCTCCCCATGACTCCAGCTTTAGTACTAACCGGTAGAGGAACCAGGTTGTCCAGAGTTCGCCCAGTCCGGAGTAATGAGATCGAACATCCTGAACTTCTGCTCCTGAACACTCTTTAGTCTCTTTCTTCTTCTTCTTCTCCTAACGTCAAACATTGTTGTCCCGCCTTAACTTCCCTTACTTTAGGGCGAAAGAGAAAGTTTTATAATAGTACTAAATACTTAAAATGTACTAAATACTCAACATGTTTACTTATTATCGGGGCTAAAGTAGGGCTAAGAGTATTAATCAATATCCTTTTTGTGCTTATGTGATTAAGTGAGATGGTAAACGTCTAATCTCAGCGAGACCAGATTGGTAGAGATGCTAGAAAATACTTGTGCCAAATCTGACTACAAGGTACAATATGAGCTGTGTAGTATGTGGGTTACATCGCCTGGGCACTGCTAGCATGGATGGAATAGTGCTATTTTCTTAGACCATTTCAAATGCTGCAAGTTTCCCCTGTTTCCGATTTGAGTTCTGGACATTGTGATAATAACTTATTGAACTTCTTTTTTAACTTATTGAACTTCTTTTTGCTGCAATCGATCAAATAGAGGGATCTAATCAACTAATAATCTACCAATAATGTACAGTTTTAATCATGATAAATGATAATTAAGTTGTCGCAAAATTGAACCAATTAGAATAAGGAGCTAAAAAGCACTGGTTTGTAGCTTCTGATTGGTCAAAATTTGTGACCCCTCCCCAAAATACCATTCTCTATAATATTGGGAACTGATGCTTTGATTTCGATTTTTATAATGATTTGGGGTTTTTATCGCCTTCATCGTTTTCAGTGAAACCAGGCTTGTCGAAATCCAAGAAAAGACCGCCAAGAAATGCGATTATAAAGTAAGTTTCAACGTCAAAAAAATTCTAAAAATAGTCGAAGTTGGCATGAAGTTTAAACGTAGTTTAGCAGCGGTTCGTGTCAGGAAAATTACTGAACAAATTCTGAAGTCGAGAGAATTTCTTCAACGAAAGTTTAGAGCGCATTTCAAACGTGTACATGCGCAGTTAATTATCACAAAACAATAATTGACCAATAAATGTAGCCCGGTATTACAATTAGAATGGTGAATTTTGTCGTTGTCCCAATTAGCCACAAAAACTAAACTGTTTCACCGTCACAATATGATTATTGCTGCATGATTCTGCGCTTTTCTTATACAATGCATTCAATCTGATTAGCCTAGCAAATTGTGGTCACGCATTATAAATCGATCATCCTAATTTCTCCGATCATCATTTAACTTCATCCGCCCATTTAAGAATGCTGACCTTATTATTCATAATTACAATCTGCCAAATCCAGTTCATGATTCAAAATCAAAAATGTTTTGCTTACAATTTAGAGTTTTTATGTTATAAATTTGAGTAATTGCTATGTTCTACTAATCACTATTCCACTGATTAAATTATTGAACAAAAGTAAGGAAGACATTATATTTAAAAAATTGACCAAAACCCAAAACTTGGGTGTATGTGACCACTTTCTAAAGACCCTCAATTAAATCGCTATCAAAAGTATCGCAGGTAAATTAAAAAAACGTTATCTAAAAGGGTAAAAAAAGTCGTGATATCGAAAGTTCTGCTACCGCAATTTCTTAACTCGAAACCGGTCGCTTGCTTTGTATTGGCCGTCACTTGCTTTGGCCGTCGCTTGCTTTGGCCGTCTTTAAAAAGCGGTCGCATGCACCCAAGTTTTGGGTTTTGGTCAATTTTAGAATATTATGTGTTGCTTATTTTTGTTCAATATCCTCCAAATTATTTTATAGTGTGGAAGTTTGTTAGAAGATCAGGAAGAATTCCTCGAGGAATGGTTCTTTAAAAGGTATTTCAAATTTTCGATTTCCTCTGTTTATGCTTTTCTAGTAGACATAAACCTTGCTTCTCGCCTTAAACCTGAAAATTTAGTAGTTTGAACTCTCACCTGTCAATAGTGTTGAGAAACCGAAATGAAAAAGTGAGCCCTATAAACTCACGCGTGGTTAAAACGCGTGATTATAACATGTGATCACAACATTAGACAGGACAAAACAGATCTGTTTGAAGAATTGTGCGTGGACCATCTAAAGAGATGTTGTCTAGAAAACAGATGGGGTACTGATTGTAAGGAATGTCCGGGCGGAGTGGTGTCTCCGTGTAGTGGCAAGGGAAGGTGTCTGGTATGTCCTTCACACTCTTACATTCCCTTTTTTAGAAATGAAATTTTTGAAATCGTTTCGTTTGAATTGGATAGATTGATCTCAATTTTTCTAGATCAAATTAGTAGTTACTTCATCAGTCGGTTTATTCTGTTTTGATTTAAAAGGGCCGGACTCTAGCCGGTGGAGTTCCCTACTCATAAATTTTCTAACTTAGAATTGTACCCCTATAGGGTGAAGGAAGCAGAGATGTGGACAAGCAAGCAGGAACGTGCCAATGTAACAACGGTTACAACGGTACTCTCTGTGACAGCTGTAGAGACAGATACGTGAGAGTGGGGGAGGAGTGTGAAGGTAGGTGCTAGAAGTTCAACTCACACTGGGAGAACAGGAAGGGACTGGGAGATAATTATTCAGTGGGCAAAGCGTGTTTGAACTTGTTTCAAAAGCTAAAAACTTACAAAATATCATTTAATCAATTCTTTAGATACTAAGTTATAATAAAGGCCAAGTATTTGGTCAACATCAGTATCGAGTGTGTACATTTGAGCCCTGACACGCCCTATTTCAGAATGCAGCAAGCTGTGTAAATCTCAAAAGTGCACCGCCCCCGGACCTAAGGGCTGTGTCGAGTGTAGGATGGGATATGAAATGTTGGAGGAAACGGGTTGCACAGGTATTATACATATATGTATACATATATAATATATTTATAGCTGTATATATGCACTGTATAACTGTTTATATATGCACTGTATAACTGTTTATGTATATACACTATTCAGTCGTTGCTTAAAAATATGAGTGTTTACGGATATTGTGACTTATTTGAGAAGGCCATTACATATGGCCATACAATTCGAATCCAATATAGCTATACAATGTATATTCAAGTCAAGCATATGTTTACTAGCGTAAGTTAATTTTCATAAGATAGTATTATCTTCTTGTTTACGTTTTTATGGAAAAATTGCTAAAGATTGAAGTCTTAATTTTATAAAAATTTCCAAGTTTCTGAAAGCCTCCCTCATTATTCATTAGTAGATTGACAATATAATATCACGAGTAAAGTTATGTTCAGCAAAATGTGTATGTTGAGAACAGGATTTGTCCAACTGCAATTATCGAAGTCTGGTTGTATTTAACAGATCTTATATCTCGGTTAAAACTCCCACAAGTCATCTAACGTTGTGGTACTGCTCTTCTGTTCCCACCAACAAATTTACCACATTTTATGTCAATAACTCGCTCTAACATTAGATCATCTTCAGATATAAATGAGTGCGAAAGAGAGGGAATGGGGTGTGGTGACCCGTTGGAGAACTGTGTAAACTCTGCCGGAAGTTACGAATGTGTCTGCAAGAAAGACTACAAGAGGGTCGACGGGAAGTGTCAGCTTGAAGGTATCGCATCCCTTCTTCCGTTTGATCAGGACAATTTGATGATAGTAGCAGGGCTGCATGTTTTCATGTTGTTTTGGGGGGTTTGCAGTGTGGGTTTAAGAGGAACTGGAGCTCTCTTTGTTATTTATATTTTAGGCCTTAGGGTTTGCCACCTTCACGGCTGTGAGGCTCTACAGAGAAGGCGCTTTTTAAACTTTATTTATATTAAAGATTTATTTATTTGATTGATGGTTAATTCATAATTTATGGCTGATTTATAACTTACGCTGAAAGGCTTTACCTCATTTTCAAAGAGGCGCAATATATTTATATTTTTCTTTCCTTATTCCCAGAAATATCAATTTAAGCTAGTTTGTATCGGTTTTCTCTTGTTTTGATTACTTTTTCTTCAACATTTAGTCCTGAGTTTTGATGTTGTCCACTTTGACAGATCTATACGCGAGTGAAGATGAGGAAGATGAGCCGACTGAGGGGGCGGAAACAAAAGAAATTGAAAGCAAAGATGAGGGAGATGGCAAATTGCCGGATGAGGGGTCAGAGGAAGGATATGATTTGGAATCTGATGATTATGAAGAGGTCATAGAACCTGAAAAATCGGGGGACGTTGAACCTAAGATATCAGTTGATGATAGTATAAATTACTCTGAAACGGAAGCTAGTGGTAAAGACGAATTGTAACATCGTGTAACATATGATTTACATTTAACTGTTCGTGTGCTGTGACCCCGTCCAAAGTTAATTTTCACGACATCACTTTGGCACGACCCAAGGTTTAATGTTCATTTCAATATCTCCTGTTTTAAATTTATTTATTTCTTTAATAATTGTTGAAATCAGATACAATAGTGGTAGGTTTTATACGTTGAAAGCGGGTGAAGCTATTGTATAGCGACTATATTTGTAATAGTTCGGTTTGCAGTTATCACAATTAAAATATGTTGCTGATATTCATTGTTCACACACAATTGAGTCGTAAAATACAAGTTCTTCAAATCATCATACAAGACAGTATTCAATAGTCGGTAATAAATTTTCATTATAAATATCAAATGGTTCCATATAAAGATTGGTACGAAATTGGCCTTCATGTTAAGATTTAGAGACAATTATCTTACTCGAGTCCGACAAATTGCCACTGACGATAACAAATACTCTAAGTTTAATGAACGAACTTCAAATCTGACAAAAGTTTGGATTCGCTAGTTAAAATTGTTACGTTTCTTGAAACCTTCCGTCTTTCCAAATAATAGTCAAGGACTCTTGCGAAAAACGAAAATCAGAGTTGAGTGAGGGATAAATAAATGAACATTAGCTGAGACACACGTATCCTATTACCAAAAGAACTCGATTAAATAAATCGCAATTTTCAATCAGGAACACGCTGAATAGCTGTAAACAATAATATACACAAACATTATAACTATAAGAAGAATGCCCCATACGTCAACAAATATCACAATATAGCACAAACTAAACTCAGAATTATATTTACAAAATAATATAATCCAGGCAGTTGGAAAGAAAAGCTTAATTAAAGTATAACAACACAAGCCGCTGAGTATCACGGCAGCTAATTCCACAAGGTATAAAATTTCACATTATATATATGTTTTAGATCCAAAGTAAAAGGTTTGCCAAAACGGTTCTGCCCAAACTTATTAAAGTTGGATTGTATTTCGTCTTAAGAAATTATAATAGCAAGGAAATGTAAGATTCAATAAAAATTAAGCAGTCTGGATTCTTGACGGTGAAAGTAAACCGACAATTTTGGCAAACAAAGCGTTCCCTCCTAATCCATCAATTTGTTGTAATAAGTCCTTCTCTAAGTCCTCCAAGTATTCGGTAGTTTCCTTCTTTACTTGTAACGACTCCTGAACGTGTTTGGAACGTAGAAACATAGCTTTAATATTATAGGTTAATATTATAGGTTTTACTATAGTGCAGCTCGCAATTTCCAGGAAACACACACAAAAAACTCAGTTAAACATCATCAGTTAAATAACTTTCAGAATTAAGTCATATGACTCACCAGTACTTGACAGCAATATCTTTTGATTTCATCGCTTGTAGTTCGTTGTTTTAAGATAGACATGACTCTGGTCGTCCCTAGTTCACGCTCTGAAGATAGAAACAAGATAAGGTCGATAAACGTGGAATAGATAAGTCAACTGTCAAGGAGCCTAAATAACAGAATAGTCAAGTGACAATATGATGACATCGATATTATACTGTCTCAGGCAGTGCCTGACAGGCACTGGCTCCGATAAATACGACACCCAAGGCCATGGCGATTACACAAAGCCCTGACAAGTGATATTATCGTGGCTGTAGCAAGCTGCTGCACGATAATGACACGTTAATACGTTATCGTGCACATGAGCAATGGGAAACATGATGATCTATATTGCCCGGTATCTCTGACGTTTTAATGACGGCAAGGTGACGATCATTATAAGCCAGAAACGTTAGTGCATCTGCGGGATCATGAACTGTTGTAAAGTTTTCGTCAAAGACGAGAGAGCCAACCAATCAACTACTTTTTCCAAAGCACCAGAGATAATGGAGTGAGAAACTTTGTCACTTCTATCTAATCCTACCGATACTTACTACGTACGTAGCAAATTAAAGCACAATTGCGCGCAAACAAGGTAAAACGAACGCGCGCGGCAAAAACACGCGTGTTGCGCCCAATATTCTAATATTTGGCTGTTTGCGTTTGACGTTTCTTTAACCTCCCTTAACGAGTGTACAAACTTCTAGCCGATGGTTTCAAAAGCTGCCTTTTTATGTAGCCTAAGTGCTAAGCCCCAATCACAAGTATTGAAGTTGGGAATGAGTCCTTCGCATAAGGGAGGCCATATCTGTGTATCGGATTTCTTTCTATATTCAGTAGGAGTCCTCATTAGTTTAGGAATGTTTACTCGATCTTTGCAGGCTCAAAAATTTATTTGGCTGCTGATAAGTGATATTATAGTTTTTGTTTGTCACAGGTAATTGCTCTGCAACACTAAGAATTACAATATCAATGTGAAAGAGCCAAAATGAATAAAAATTCTTTATTCATAATCATGGATATTCGGACTAGGACGAAAGATATGCTCTTTGCGGTTGGAAGCAAGGTCACAAATATCGCTGGAAATTATCCCCTTTAATGCAGAGACAGGGGACTATGAAACATATCTTTACATCCTTGTGTCAAAACATAAATGTCAACACTCGAAAAAGGTAGTAAGGCAACAGAGTACAATATTAGGGTACTTAGGTATTGCTGTGGGCTCAGTCGTGCCAACTGATAAAGTTACACTGGCGGTTCCAAAACGCGGATGTTTTCACATGTAAGCCTAGCTGGGACCATTAGCGTATTTCAGTGTGTGTACATCTATTAACGTTCCCATTAGCGACCAATAGTAGGGACTAGCCCTCAATGCTCGAAATTAGTTCTGTTATAACGAAACATTTTAGGTTATGGTTAAACATCTCTGTGAATGGCAGCTATGCTCCCACCCGCTGGATTTAGGCCCTTTCCCCTCTAAAAAGAAGAAGATGGTTAACGAAGTTTCCTTGTGCCAAATGTGTCCTACTTTCCAGGTTAAAGCCTTCTAATTAGATTTGACAAATTTAGCGCGGGAGTCAATCGGCAGGCCTGCATTTCGCTCTGTGGAGGAGTATAATCTTGTTTAGGCAAACAAATTTGAAGTGTGCTACAATGTCCATGAATGTATTGCACATTGTATAGTAAACTAGAGTTATGGGGAAAAAGATAGAACAAACAGTCAATATTAAAGAACTGGAATTTTTCCAGAGATCATTTATGAAGGCACGAACCTGTCTTATTTATCTTCGTAAACTTAATCGAATTATCATTTACTCATTTATCACCACAAGTCCTACTGTTGGTAAAGTCTAAACGAATAGCAGACCAATATCAATCAGCTTCTAATCACTCTACATACCTTTGATTATCCCTTGAACGATCACCCAAGAGAATTTCCCCTCGGTTAGATCCTCGCAATAGCTCTTGTTGGCGGCGTACTTCACGTCCCACAAGTTACAGAAATCGTCCCGTATTTGGAAGAATTTGGAAAATGTCTCCAGGAATGTACGGCCCGTCTCATATGCCAACGTTGTGTCTGCAACAAGAAATCTTTAAAAATAATCTAATTTCAGGTCCCTTGAACATACATAGTTGGGGGAACTTCATTTGTTTCGACCATTCACAATGAAAGGGACAATTAATCAAGCTTGTTCTGATCTAGTCGCGAGTCTGAATTAATGCGACTAAATCTTTAAATCAAGCATAAAACTTGTTCTCATTTACTCTCTGCCACATTACGGCAGATAACACTTCATCCGATTGTCAGACCGCAGACTGACCTGATTGGTTACGGAAAATGAACATAAGATCGAAGGCGAGCATCATGAGTCCGCCCGTTTTCTTGAGGACCATGTCGATGTACTCCTCGACAGTGGGGCAAATGTAGTGGTCCCGCCAGTGGATGTCTAATCCCTGGGAGTATTTGGGTAAATAGTTATTGTACAGTTCTTAGTTACACAGGGTGGGTTCTTAGTTATATAATTGAGGTGAATTCTCAATTCAGGTACAACAATGCGAAAGGGTCTGGAAAAAAGTAGACGATTTCGCAAGATTACATTGAATTAGCTGCTATTTAATCTGATTACCAGTCGTGTCATTCAACGACTACAATAAAACAATAGAACATTTTTTCGCGAATTTTCTACAATGTACACAATTATACATACGTGCTCTTCAACAAAGTCGAAACTACAGTGAACTTAATTATTGATTAAATTATACGATAACTACGCAATTTGATCGAGCCCGTTTCCCTTTTCATTCTGGACCTCATTACTTGATAAATTCTTAGAAATGGACTAAACATTCATGGCTTTAATTTAATTTTTTGCAGTGTTATTACGATTCAATTCAAAAATATTCTTACCAAAATATCTATTTAGACGTAAAAGTAGTTATCGATCTACTTACAAACGAATAGAATAAGAATATTTTTATGATCAGCCGGTGACAACTGAAATGCTGTGAACACTCCAGATGGTGACAAGTTACAAAGGTGAGATATTTGTCAGTCATAACTTTATAAAAATTTGAAATTTGTTCAACTTAGGGGGTTCCTACTTTCAATAACTCGTGCCTATGATCCAGAAAAGATCTCAAGTAGCTAGATCAAAGTTTCTCCTATATTCCTGCCCGGTAATTTTTGAAGGACGAGATTTAGAAATTTTGTGTGGGCAGGATCATGCTGTGTAGTTTTCCGGTAATCCCGCTATTCCAAGCAATCGAACTGAGTTAGCGGCCCAAATGGAATAAAGTAATAAAAATATCTCGATAAATGTGCATAAATGTGCATAAATGCAAACTTCAGTTGCACTGCTTCACGCTAGTTTTCACACGATCTCAACTCTGACTAATGGTGGGCCTACGAGGGAGAGTGCGATTATAGTAGCGCTGTTGCTACGGTACACATGGCATGCAGAGTAATGACAGACCCGTAAAATACCGAGAAAATAATTTGATAATCAAATTTATCTGTTTCTGAGCAGGGCCGATTATTATAGATATCGGACATACGAAATTCTAAAATAGGTCCTTGAAATCGAACCCAGGAGCTTTGATCAGAGCTAGATCCCTATATTTCAACACGGTATCTATTATCTAGGTTACTCTTACATCTCACTAAAGTAGGCTCACTCCCACGAGTAAATCATTACACGTGTGCACTAAACCTCCCACACGTTTACATCAGCTTACAAAGATATTCCAAATTCCATTGCAATATTACAGTTTCTTTGAACTGCCTTGACGTGATCCGTGACGTCATAGCTCATGCCTTTTGCCACTAAATTCGCCTTAGTTCTACGTAAGTGGATCCTGTCCAATGATCTTGCTGAAATCCAGTTTCCAGCTAGGCTGCATAGTCCAGGGCCACCTATTGCTAATGTTAGAGATCCCATACAAACACAATTATAACTAATTCTCGACCCTTCCATAGTCTTTGAAGCAGCTGTAGGACTAACGAATAAACAATTTGATTGTTGAACTTAATGCTTTAAAATCATTTAAGTGTGTATCTGCATCTGCAGCTTTTAGCTTTTTAGCAGGACCGTCAAATTTACAACAAAAAACCGAACATTTTGTTCAGGATGAATGAAGAATCAACGGAATATAATTTGATCTCACCAAGACCAGAAAACCTGAGATATTTACTTTTTACATGGATAAGAAGTTCGTAAGAAAGGCAGCGATCTATCAGACTGTAATGACGAAAATTGTAAGGCTTTTCATTTCTAGTGTTATTGTGTTGTAGTGTTATTGTTATATATTAGTTTTATTTAACATTTAATGGTTCCTTTGTGCAAAGCGAGGTAGTAAATTACGCTTGAAGTATTCTATAAATGGCAGTGTCGTAGCAGCAAGCAGGGAACTTTTTTGTTTAATGGCAACCAAACTGGCTTGAGCCACTGTTTGTATGCTTCCAGGAATAGATAGAGAAAGTTTTTCAGTAAAGCTGTCACAACAAAAAATTTAAGGCGATACATTTGGAAAATAGACCTATAACCGACCAACCTGTCCTTGGTGAAGTTTTATCATCCAATCATGGAATATTTTGCTGGCTTCACTCTTGTCTACATTCTTGGCGGTCGTCATGTTCCCCAACTCAAGAGCAATTTTCCCAGCTTCAAAGTACTTCAGATTTGCTATGTTTATCACCTGAGAGATATGGACTGGATTGGTAGATAGATCGGTATATCAATATCAGATGATTAATAACATGTTGCAAGCAACGTCATGTCCCGTTTTGTTAAGCAAGGTATCCACTTAAATTGGATTGAAAGAGAAGCTATGTTCAAAATGCTCGATACATCTGTTGTAAAAGAGATTTATGATTTATTCAAAGTTGAGAGGCTGGGAATGAATCGCATAAAGCAGAGGTATTATAACGAATTATGCCAAATAGCAAGTTTTTTATATTAACGTGAAATTTTGGGAAAACTGAGTAAGAAACACAGCGCTTACCTCAGAAATACCGTATATCAGATATGCAGCAGGTTGACCACGCCTCATTTTGCTGTTGTCCTGAATATCGTCAATGAGGAGAGAAGATTCATGCAGCATCGTTACTAGTTCCTTGATCTTCTGTAGCACTTTCGTCTCAACCCCAAGCCAGATGTTCATAGCTTCTATTGTCTGATCTCTAATCTGAAACACACGTGTACCGTTAATTTTGGAATAAAGAAGATCTGACGAAGGCTAAACTGAGGACCCAGATGAGAATTGTAACGTGGCATTAAACAAACGCTAACAAACTTGATTACTCAAATGAATTCGCACAATATAGATTTCACACAATAGGTGCATTCCCACACCCCTTGCCCAGTCCCCGAAATGCGTTCTTTCTTGTAACCGGTTCGGAATAAATTTACCGTTAAAATGTTCTAAGTTATTGCGATAACTGGAAATAAGTAATTACTCTCTAACAAATAACACCATATTTCGTTAAACGTTTTTATTTATTTATTGTTGCTTCTACTTGTCACTAGGTTGGTACAGGGTGAAAGTAAACAAGACAGTTATAAAGATCTGCCATGTTGGACTTCATCATCAACTAATCATTAAGCCCCCAAAATAAGGTATTTCAGAAAATATATACCTAAAATATATGAGTTCATCAAGACTATTTTCATGACATTAAGGAACTAGTATTTCACGTCAGCCAAGCCAAATAACTGAAACAAAAATTCCTTTTATCATGCATTGCTTACGTCGATAAATGCTGCGAATCATGCCACAGAATCCAATTACATGAGAGAAGGAAGTAAACGTGTTTTGAATAAAGCCCATCTTTAAGCAGGTAAATGATATTGATCCCCAGTCCAGATGATACTTAAAAAAGGTAAAATTAAAAAAGGTAAAATTATAAGAAGGACGATGCATTCTTGCAGTTCGATAGAAGTTCTTGCATGTGCAAGGCATTCATACATTTCATATCCAACAGAATTGCACGTGCAAATGAGTACCCTCTTTTGAAAGTATTGATTAAGATTAGCTTCCGAATTCAGATTGCCTCTCATGTCTTTCCAGGCGGGAGGACAAAGAAAATGAGGAGAAGGAATTTGGTGGACAGACCGAGTCAGCTCAGTGGCTGGGGAGAGGACTTCCGGGGAAACCGATCCCTAGAAATTAAATTTGACGTGTTTGATTGTATACAATAAAAAAGTCTTTCTGGGATAAGACCTGAATTCAACTTGGTAACATAGCTTTTGCTAACTTCAAAAAAGTGTGACTACAAGGAAGGCATATTCCTCTCAACCGTAATGTATGGTTCCTCTTCTTGGGCTAAAAAAACGAAAAGCAAATTTAGGTCACTCCCTTAGACGGGATAGCCTGAGGTGCTCATCTCCTTTTCTGTAACCCTGAGCCACTCTGTGCAGAAGCACTAAACAAGCTGTAGGGGGTTTTATCTTACGAGCGAAGAAGTGTGCTTTTCCAGCCGAAGCTGTACCAGATGCAGTCTGGTGACTGGCCGACTTGCCACAGCCGGGGATCAAACCCCGGTCTGCCACATGGGTGGTGTAAATGAAACCACTACACTATCCAGCTCCTAAAAATGTGCTTCAAAGGCCTGATACCACCAATAGAAGACATCGTTAATGTATCCTGAACATTACCTGGCCAAACATAATTTTGATATAGATGAATAATAGATGCAATGTCATTCCCCTCACTGATAGTATTGAAGTTTCTAGGTGGACCATATTGGTTCATGACTCAAGTATTAAAATTACCTGAAAATTTTCCAGCTGCTTCAGCTTTAATATATGATTTAGGTCGTTGCCATGCTAAATCTCGCAGAAATAGACACCAGATAAACTTATTCCATACAATCAAATCTGATTTGAACAAAACGAAGTATAGCATAGAAGATTTGCTTTTGGCGAGAGATGTTGCCAGCAATAGGAAGAAGTGGAGGAGTTTATCTGACAAATAGTCTGTGCACTGAAGCTGACCAGACAAGGACGTTGCTTTTTTGGGTATTACATGTTTGAATATAGTTAGTAAGAACATCTTAATACTTACGAGAACAGTGCATTATGAGTTAACAATAATTCTACTCGATCGAAAACATCATGTTATCATGTAACTTGCTGCTGAGTAATACATTTTTTATGAGTGGACTATGCTAGTGTACAGTTTAAACTGTACTCACAATCCTACTGTTCAACATTCATTTAATACCGTACAAACAATGCTACTACTTATTGGCAAAGGACAGTGAGGCAGAAGTAGAATGGCATAAGTGCAGCACAAGTGCGGCATTAGTAAGGCAGAATTGCTGTGGCAGCACAGTGGTTGAAGTTTGGCAGTGCAGTGGTAGTAGTGCAGCAGTACAGCTGCAAAAGTTTGGCACAAGAGCAGTGCGGTGGCGCCATGGCAGTGATAAGGCAGTGATATGACAGTACTAAATTCAAATTTTGGCACTGGTGCCAATTGCCCCACTCACCAAACTATATGGCCCTTAAACCGAAATTTCTAGCACACTGTGTAAAGTATTTGTATAAACTGTAAAGGAAACATTAAGCCAATAAGATCATATACAAGTTCTGACTTACTGCTTTTCCAGGTACTTGAGTGTGGTACTTGTAGGGCTCTTGTAAGCATCTCATGTACTTAGCATTTACCTCATCTTCTTCCTCCACTGCATGACCGTTCAGATTCTTTTCGGTTGAACTCTCAACTGAACTTCCATTGCAGTGAGTCATATCTACGGTCAATTTAGATCAGCCATAATATGAGCTCAATCAAATTTTTTTTAAATGGGAATCAAGCTACATTGCCCACTATCCTTCAGTCCTTGAACAGCCCCCCCCCCAACCCCCCTAAAAATTTGTTTGTTTATGCATTATATTCTTATTTCACATTTTAGAATTAATTCAAATTTTATTTAACCCTACATCCCCGAAAATGAATTTTCAGATTAATTTTTTTTAAAGTCTGAAAGCTTTTTGTCTCAATGCATTAGGTTTTGGAGATATCACGAGGTCGATATATCAACCTCAGGGTTCAACAGGAAATTTATAAATTATGCAAAATATGGAAAATTGCTTAATTTTGTGGGTTTCTAAGTCCAATTTTTCACAACCTAACATACAATGGTGAATAATGGTAGTGTTTAAATACCTTAACTGGTCAGTTATACAGAGGAGGTTGATTGAGCGACCTCGGTGAGATAACTGATAACCAAGTTGGTCATTAAAAGAATTTACTTCTCATTGGACTAAACTGTATCCTTATATTCTTTTTATTGTTATGACAAACAGTGATTGCTCATAATACTAGGCTTCATTATGGTCCTTACATCCTCAGAAGACACTTTCAGATTTAGGATCCCATTATTCAGCATTCCCCATCACGGATAGGAGGTTTTGGTGTGACCCAATACTAAAACTGTTTTTATCATGTTCAGGCAATACATCAACTAATGACCTTGGAAGTTAGATTTTGTAGTTTGAGTAAATTTCTAAATATGAATGTAGATCCTATCTGTGCAAGTCATAGTAATAGGGTGCTGAGGGTTTTTCCCTCAGCTCGATTTTGTACTTTCTGACAAAGTTGTGAAATACATAACCCCAAATTTCAAAAGCACCAAAACCCCCTGAAGCATGATTTTTAAAGAATTTCCTAGGAAATCTTAATTTTTTGAAAAGTTGTTACATATTGATAGCTCTTTTTAATTTTTACAAGAGAGCTTCCTAGGATCACTACTGAAATTGCTGGGGGCCAATGCAATGATACTAACAATAAATGCTCAAGAAACTTGCTTTGAGGATTGTCTGGATACTATGATGATGACGAAATTCTATAAAAATATAGGTTCCTGCTACTTTATGGGTTGCCGGCAGTGGAATAACCATGCCCCAGCAGCCCCGGCTACATCGGGATGTGCCGTCATAATTCGGTGCCAAATCTTTGTAAAAATATGGGACAATTTTGCAAGATTAACTGTGCAACTAGCAAAATTGAGAGTTTGGTTTAATAACTTCACAATTTATTTAGATTTTTCGACCATATTTTCACAAATTGCTCCCAGTATGTCCTTCTACCAGGGGCACCACGAAGGGGCACCTTTTTACCGCTGAGGGGCGCATATTGGTTAGACCAACATTACGCCACTGGTTGCTGGTGTAGTGGTATCTACCCCAACTTTCTCTACAGAAGATCAGGGGTTCAAGTCCCAGCTCCGCCAATCCTAGAGGAGTGAGCTAAAGGCATTTGCCTATGCAATCTTGCACTCAGCCGATTGACCAGGAAACCGTGATTGAGGGTTAAATGAGGAGGGTCTCCGTTAAAAAATCTAGAATCTTTCAGGAGCCCCTTTAGTATAACTGTGAAAGCCTGGGTACAGGTTTAACAAAGTACAAAAAATACAAATTTTGGTCTAAGCAGGATAGTCACGGGAACGTGACCACGAATTGGGGCACCACTGTATAGGTAAGCTTGGTAGTTTGTGTATGGAGAGCTAAGGTCAAAATCCAGGCTGTTGGAAACAATAAAGAAGTCTATTAGACTGTTTCCTTTCATAGCAAAAAATGTGTTTGAAGAGGGAGCATGGATACTACCAGTCTGAGGACTCCTCTAGGCAGAAGGCTAGACGAAGGCTTTATTTACCAAAAACTATTTAGTTCAATTGATGCATATGTATGGTGAAAACATTATTGTACGGCACGGTGAAAACAAGACATTCCTGTAAATTGGCAAAATACTCTTTCCAATTTTTAGTGAACTACTTATAATGAACCCCGGACAAGGCGTTTTCCAACTTAATGGCTGCAGGGCTATGAAACGTGTAGCAAGGGAATATAACAGTTCATTTTATCATCAGCAGTAAAGATGACTAGCTGCTGAGGAAGATCAATTATTGCCTGGGGACCTCAGGCAAATTGTTGCTTCGAACGGAGGGAAACGTAGAGAGAGTCGCTCAACGTCCGGTAAATCAATTATTGCACTATGAGTCAAAAATAGGCGTTTAAGGCTTATCTTGCTTCATTAGTTATGTACTAATGAGACCATCGCAATTTTTATACCCCGATTAACTCTATACCACATTTACGGATGAAGTTGTTATAAACGGGCGATGCGCGTCTAGAATTTCTTCGCCAGGCCAGAAATGCGTGCATGAGAGCGCGTGGATCATGGCCGCGACAGTAGGTTGACGAGATAATATCCGTCTAACGCGAGGAGAGCAGATCAAAACTGCGAGCCGCGCGCGGGTCGGGTAACACCTCGACAAGACAGTAGGTTATCAACATACAATAACCAGAGCCCTTTTGCGGCGCGCGCCACCAAAGGTGCGTAGCTTAGTTGATCACTTCTGTTTAAGGTTCTAACGCCAGGAGAGTAGTAAGCTGGGAGTTCAACTAACCAGGTGATCATACGCGCGCGGCTGCTACGCGGTTCCGGCCACCTACAACCTAGCCTCTGGAGGCGCGCGTGTCGCGCGCAAAAGGCCCATTAGGGCTCTGGTTGTCTCACGTTGTGACCCGCCGCGCGCTTCGCGCGCGCCGGAGGCTGCCGCTTCGCGGCAGCAGGGCTATACACATATACAACGTGTAGCAAGGCACTGGTTAGAGCTAAGCTGAGAGGCGAGAGCGCGAGTCGGTTAACACCTTTACAAGTGCGTAACAGCCGCGCTTGTCAGACGTTGCCTGACCTGCTGGCTGCCGCGAAAATTGAAAATGGGCCGTAACGCAAGTAGCCGCCGCACGCGGCGTATTGTACAGCAGGCTAACGTAAAGGCTAATGTAGAGAGAGCCGCGCAACGCCCGGTAAAGTTACTTGTCTTACGTTGTGACCAGCCCCTTCAGGGGGCGTGCGGTCACGACGCCGCTTCGCGGCAGCAGAGCTAGGCAACGTGCAGCACTATACTAGCAAGGAGTTACCCCTTTAACTTTATAAAACAATCACGTGTAATAAACTTGTAGGTTGATAACCTACTGTCGCGGCCATCACGCGCTGTCACGCATTTCTGGCCTGGCGATATTGCCTTGTTGACGAGATTATATCCGTCTAACGTTCAGCTTTAGCTGCGTGAGTCGGGTACTCGGGTATCACCGCGACAATTGCCTTGCGGCTTCGCGGGGGCTGCCGCTTCGCGGCAGCAGAGCTAGGCAACGTTTAACGGGCGATGCGCGTCCACGATTCTTTGAATTGTCATTACGCTTCGCTCGAGGAGCAGGTGTGACGCGCGCGAAGCGATGACGGTAGGTTGTAAGCCTACAAGGCAACGTCTGACAATTTTGATACACTTGCCGGGGGAGTCTTTGTTGCTTTCCCGATCGGAGCTGAGGGAAACGTAGAGAGAGCAGCGCAGCGCCCGGTAATGATACACAAGCGGTATCAGCAATTCCGGTAAGAATTGACGAGATTATATCCGTCTAACGTTCTAACGAAACGTTCAGCTTTAGCTGCGTGAGTCGGGTATCACCGCGACAAGGTAAGAAACGATCCATTATCGTAGCAGACAATTTGGTGCCGTAGGCGTACCATAATGCATATTCGATTATCAGAGTACGGCTATGCCGATGCGCTATGGCAGAGGGACGCTGTTTTGCAAAGTTTAACGCAGGACAAGCCGGGCAAAGTAAAACACAATTTTAGAATATTGATCAACTTCTAATTATCCCATAATAATCAGATACAAATTTAAACGGTAATACCCCGGCCCTAATAGTAATATCAGACACGTTCTGATGTCTGATACGTACTGTTACTGTTCGAACATTTCTTCCAGTTCAATCTCAAAAGCAAACCAATTTCAAATGACATGATCCATGATCAGTGATTGGTTTCGTAAAACTGATTCTATAACCCAAAAAATTCATTACATTCATATTTTGTCAGTTTTTGGACTAAACTAATACATACAACTAATTCATGCACCAAGATCAAAAAGAAAGTCTGGCCTCTGTAGCTTCAGTATCATCACATTAGGGATATACCATGTCCTTAGCCAATGTTCTTGCCGTTTGTGAAATTTAATGAATACAAATACACTTCAGTTTTACAATCAACAATACTACTACTAGAACTATTAAAGTTTTTGTACTTAATGTGGTCAAGCTAAACGGACATAACGTGATCCGTATTTTGACGATTTCATAATTCTATCACATCAGGCCTTAAGAGGCACGATCGAATACAAAATTTCAGTTACTAAACCCCAAATCAATAATAACTTATACTTGTCGGACTCTAATTTATCACGGGTAGCGGCAGTACATAACAAACCACACGAGTGTGACACCCACAATACCAAATACAAACAATCATCGCCATGCGTATTACCTCACAAAGTCTCCATAGGAGACTTTGCGATAATTCCATGGTGACTAAGCACTATTTTCACCTATTTTGCACGAGCGTCAGAATAAACTTGACTTTTTTTAATGGAGAATTGACACGATTTGTGTTATGAGTTTGAAATGGTTAAAGTCGTTTTGTCTATTCGGATTCCCTATGCTCTATCGAACTACAGGCTGCAATTTACATCTTTAAGTTGCTAACAAGTATTCTTCTATGTTCAAACATACCATATCAATGGGTATGATTATTTGAAACAGACATTTTACGAAAATGGAATGTAAATCGCAGCATTCAGCTTATAAACCACTTATAAAATCTATTTCACATGTTATTAAATTTGTTTCAATCGGAACACTTACGGAAATCGGTTTGAGGCGAGAGCCTGGATATGTTAAATTTCGATCATTTTTGAGAATCTCATAATCCACATTGAGGTCTACGAAACCAGAAACTCATCAAAATAAAATCATTCGGTCAAGCAAAATGCTCTCAAACATTTTCAAATATATTGCTCAACGCTCGACGGTATAAACTATAATTCTATGCGGTAGTTCAGCCGACTCAAAGTCAAACAAAATGCCTGTGGCATCTCCTCAAAACAGCAACAAACCAATGATGGTCAATTCTGAATAATTTTGTCTAAGTTGGAGACAACACTTATCATTAGAAAAATTCGACTCTATGTAGCAGTCTCGCCGGCTCAAAGCTAAAAGCTAAGCGTTACAATTCTTCTTATATCTACAGCGTAAGTCCATGTAAAGACCACTTTCACTTAGTTAAATATGCAAATTTAATGTTAAGTAAAAATTAGATACGCTTAAGTCCTATTAAATTCCATGCTTCGATAAATGGCTAAGTTCCCTAGCTACTTCTACGGTACGACACTACCACTGCTTGATAATAACGGGGAGCGATAAAGATTTCGGAGAGAAAGTGGAAGTACAATCGGGCAGCCGAAAGTGATGAAAAACCAAAGACATCTCCATTTACGTCTTGTAGCTTTTAACGTTGATTTCAGATATATTCCAATTGCACTTCTGCTGTCCCATTAAAATCGAATGAGCATCTATTATCAACAATTTGCATTATCATTATTTCATAGAGCAACTTAAACAAACAGCTAAGTTTAACATTAACACAAAAAATTCAAATTTTGATTTTTGAAATAAGCTCTTTAAGTATTAGAAATTCTGTAGACGTTGCTCAACAAAATAGGTTAATGATAAAAGTGCCACCAAAAACTAGGCTACTGACAGAAAGAGGGGATAACACTTTTCGTAAAAACACGGTAAAAACTCACGGAAAAAAGATAAAAATACACAGAATCTCAAAGTTTCAACTTATAAACTAACGAGGCTTGCATGAAGCGTATCATGTAAGGGTCACTTCGACCGCGAAGATGTCGCGGCCGGCCTTCGACCACACGTAAGGAAGTTCTTGTTTACCACGTGTAAATGTTTGTCTCAACTTGGAGTCAAAACTACGTGTGTATTTTAACACTTCTATAAATCACAACCGCTTATCTTTAAAGTTTCCCTTAACAAACCACCACAATAACTTATCTATAAAAGGAGAGTATAACGGCCATGCCGATAACGAGGGCTACCATTGGTTGCGGTAACCGTTCGCAGCGATAGGATGAGAGGTTGTCGTAGTCGTTTCTTCAAGCTCCATGTGCCTACGAATTGGAACTTTTACAGTGTATTGTGTAAAGCAAATATAATTGTACAGTGTATTAAGTAAAGCAAATGTAATTGTACAGTGTATTGTGTAAGGCAAATGTAATTGTACAGTGTATTGTGTAAAGCGAATGTAATTGTACAGTGTATTGTGTAATGCAAATGTAATTGTACAGTGTATTGTGTAAAGCGAATGTAATTGTACAGTGTATTGTGTAAAGCAAATGTAATTATACAGTGTATTGTGTAAAGCAAATATAATTGTACAGTGTATTAAGTAAAGCAAATGTAATTGTACTGTGTATTGTGTAAAGCAAATGTAATTGTACAGTGTATTAAGTAAAGCAAATGTAATTGTACAGTGTATTGTGTAAAGCAAATGTAATTGTACAGTGTATTTAGTAAAGCAAATGTAATTGTACAGTGTATTAAGTAAAGCAAATGTAATTGTACAGTGTATTAAGTAAAGCAAATTTAATTGTACAGTGTATTAAGTAAAGCAAATGTAATTGTACGTGTATTAAGTAAAGCAAATGTAATTGTACAGTGTATTAAGTAAAGCAAATGTAATTGTACAGTGTATTGTGTGAAGCGAATGTAATTGTACAGTGTATTGTGTAATGCAAATGTAATTGTACAGTGTATTGTGTAATGCAAATGTACTTGTACAGTGTATTGTGTAAAGCAAATTTTGTTCGGAGGGGAAATTTCCCCGGTATGATAGCACAACGCTATGTTTATAGTATAAGTAGATGAAATATAGTATCAAGCCTGGCTGATAAGAGAGAAATAATGACGATACTCACATATCGTTAAAACTAAAGTGACTGCCGCGGCGTGGGGAGAGGGTACTCCGGAAGTTACTGTTGTTTGAGTCCATGTTCTCGTTAAGGATGGAAGGAGCGACGTAGGTGAACCCCTCGAAGTGGTTGGACAGAGAGGTGCTGAGCATGCTGCTGTCCACCGGACTGTCTACTGGAGTCATCCCCGTGAACTTTGTGTCGAACTGGGACACGTCTGTTTCGTCTCTCTACAGATTTGTTTGTTAACTCTCTTGTATTATGTTAACTCTCTTGTATTATGCTAACTCTCTTGTATTATGCTAACTCTCTTGTATTATGTTAACTCTCTTGTATTATGTTAACTCTCTTGTATTATGTCAACTCTCTTGTATTATGTTAACTCTCTTGTATTGTGTTAACTATCTCTACAGATTTGTTTGTTAACTCTCTCTCTACAGTCTACAGGGTGGTTAGTTAACTCTCTTGTATTATTTTAACCCTCTTGTATTATGTTAACTCTCTTGCATAACCCTCTCTACAGATTTGTTTGTTAACTCTCTTGTATTATGTTTACTATCTTAACAGATTTGTTTGTTAACTCTCTTGTATTATGTTAACTATCTCTACAGGGTGGTTTGTTAACTCTCTCTACAGGGTGGTTCTTTAGCTCTCCTGAATTTTATGACTCTCTCTATAGCAGTATTTTGTTAGCTATCGTCATGACAGATTTTTTCTGTTAACCCTTACGTTCTGATAAAAATTGTAATGAGAAACCTTAATCTAAAGGGCTATCAGAGCTGTGGATGACATAAGATTTCTTGATGAATTTAAAAAAATAAGAAGTTTCAACTCACTAGAGTAGGCTCAAAGGGAGGTTTGACAGCTTTCTTTAAAGTCGCTTCCCAGTTGACGTGCTCGAAAAATTTGTGGCGCTGAAAGTAAATGCTGCGTCAGCCTTTAGTTAACATATCGGATAGCCTGTAGAAGGCAACATCCGAAACTTAAGCTTTAACAGATCCACTCGAGTGTAGATAAGTCGGTAGATTTGTCATGTTATGCACGGGGCACACATGACCCATCACTTGAAACCTCTGTAAGACCGTGAAACTACGACATGCGGAATTAATACAAAAGTTTTCTTAAAAGATTGTATTTCTTAGAAATGTAGAGATAAGGCCAAAAAACTATATGGAAATGAAGTTTGATGCGCTTTGAGTTGTTTACGATATTATCAGAGTCCTATACTCCTGTCTATTGGATAAATTGCGGCTTGAATGTTGGTATATGATAACTAAAATACCTTTATTTCCTCAGAATCGTCAGGTCCATATCCAAGGCGAGTATCTTCTTTGCGTTTTAACAGCTGATAATAAAGTGCAATGTAACCAAATGCAATAATATATAGAAAAAAATGAGATCATGCACGTTACAAAATATAACAAGAAACATTTAATGCTCCCAAAAGTGCTTACTTTGGTAGTCCAACATTGAATAATGACTATGCTTATTACTGTGCACATTGCAGCGGGGATATATGATGAGGCCATGTGATTCGAAACAGCTACAACTTTGCAACTTATGATTAAAATGTAAACTTCTGTAGCTGCTGCGCTGCATTTGTCCATTACACTCATGTAGAAAATTGCGCAGTATATGATACAGTGATAAATCAAATGATCAAAATTAATAAAATACTTATCAATACCTCACCTAATTCACATGGAAGTAAAAAGGTTTACAGCGAAGTTACATGCTTATGGATTTAGAACAGTAGTGAACCCCCAATTATCAAGCACACGATAAATAGGAGGAAAACAGAGATATAACCCAATATCTAAATGTTTGAATACTGCTGTTCACTGAATCACTGCTTTGGATGCAAGCACGCAACTGATCGTATTCGATTTAAGTAGCAAAGCAATAGCAAAATCATGTAATTTACCCAAAACAGATTTATTTGTTATACCTACATTTTTAATCAATGATACTGCATTAGCAGTTAAATGCGTTGGGAAAAATACTCTAGCATTTCTTATCTGCAAAATATGAGTTTATGATATCTGTGAAAGTGAAAATGCTGGTTATAACAAAACTTCATAAGAATCCGCTTACTCGGGTCAGGAGATCGATAGCCTCAGGTCTGAAGTATCTCGGAAATATCAGCTTCGATTTCAGAATCTGTTTTAAAAATTTGAGTAAATTTATCAAACTCGTGGCAGCTTCTTGTTTTAGTCGGTCCGTCCTTAGTCGAAAATCTGTGTCGGGTCAGTCGGTCTGAGCCACAATCGACTTCCAGTAGTCGAATGTTGTGGTCGTCAGGTTTTGAAAAAATTCTTAGAAACAAATTGTAGCGAGTTAATCGGTTGAGTGTCGTTCGTGATCGTTTTCCCGCAAAGTTTGATGAATTCACAATTTCACAAACGTTGTAATCGATAAATTCGAAAGTGTAACTGGGTTGTGTAGGTACTGACTTTTTCTATGGTCCTCTTTCTGTTTTCCGCTACGAATGGGGGCTGCAAACAAAACCATGTTATATAAACATATGAATTTATAGTTAAAGCAGCAGAAAACATAAACCTTGAATATTTGGTGATTCGGTATGATCATCAGCAAATTAACCAGTTCTCACAGTAATATACAACATAATTGTTGGGACGAGCCTTCACCAAAAATACCTTTATCTATTGAGAAGATAAAAGTACAAAAATGTAGAAAACGTACCGCCCCGGTCATCATGTCGTACATGAGAGTTCCTAGACTCCACCAGTCGACGGCTTTCCCGTGCCCCTTTCTCGTCAGTATCTCTGGAGCCCTGTAATCGGGAATGTCTGTTAAAGTATAATCAGTAATATAGCTACTCAATCAATCGGGTCTGGATTAATGATAATTAACTTATTAATTAATTTATGTTCTGCTAGGGGTTATTCAATTGCGTTAAAAATGGAGATACAGAAAATGGTCAGGTCTTACATGTATTCAATGGTTCCACAAAATGTGTGGGTCCTGTTGTTATCTAAGATCGCTTCCTTACACAAACCGAAGTCTGTAAGCTTTATATGACCTGAAATATCAAGTTCATATAATTGTTGACTGTTTCCACCATTTAAAACAATTGGATATGGCTTACTGGTCGTATAATCTAAATTGTAATTTTCATCAAGTCTACTGCTTTAGGGAATTGTTATCGTTGTGACTCCTTTACCATGCTAAAGATTTACCTCTCGAGTCAAGAAGAACGTTTTCGGGTTTTAAATCACGATAAATAACGCCATGTTTATGCAGATGCTCCAGAGCAAGTATGATCTCAGAGGCGTAGAAACTGAAGATAAGATCTTGGTCACCAGGCTAAATTAACACACACAAATTTTCAGTTTGTTAGCACAGCCCTATGTGTATCAAAACACTTATTGTAGCGGATAGCAAGATTAGAATCTAAGAATACTGCTATCCACCGAAACAGAATTTGACTGACCACGCGCTCTTTTCCACTAGAATGCCCTCCTTGTCAAGTTGAGAGAACAGCTCCCCTCCTGAGAAAAACTTGATTTTAGGACAGTTGAAGTTCGCGACCTCATCAGAAAAATACAAAGTAACGAAGAATGACAGATTTAGGGAAGATGTAATTTAACAAACCTGGCAGATATTCTAGAATCAAGTACAGTTTAGCGTTGCTTTGAAACGCGTAGTGTAGCGATACGATGAAAGGGTGGGCAATAAATTCAAGGATGTTCCTCTCAGATTTGGTGTGTTGAGTATCTTTGGTGTTTCTGACTATAGTCGCCTGTCACAGTTAGATTAGACTTGCAGTTTTACATAGCTTCTATAATTTGTGTTACTTGACAACGACTGTTAAATAAAATCATGCATCGCTGTTTGCGCGCCGGAACGCGCATTTAGAGTAGTGAGCGGTCAAGTCGTTCAATCATCAAAATATCGCCGCGCGTTACGTAAAGTAGTGCCTAAACGCAGCCCGCCCAAAAAGAAGATTGGTATGCGGAACCGTGAGTGTCCAGGAGTGGCGATCTGTCGCCAGTGGGCGTGGCGCCTTTTTACCAGCCGAGGAAGATTTTGTTATCGTACGGACAAAACGACAAAGTGGAAGACGATGAGTAAAAACTGAACAAGACTTAAGAGGGCCAGTTGAACTTTTATTCTTTCGCCTTTAAGCCTAGGGCAGGATGTTACGTAACACTGTCGTCAAAAAAGACAATGCATAGGAATTTACGATATTAAAGTTGCTCAATTCTAACATTATGTGGCGATCAAGGTAGCCCTAAAGTATCTGCTATTAACAGACATCATTTATTACAATGATTTTAAACACAGTCACATTTGAATTTAGACGTAATTTAGATGTACAAAAATTTTAAAACATTCTGCTTGAGAGGCTTTTTAGGTCAATAAAATCGGTTAAACAGGTATAAAGTTATGATCGAGTCAACATTTTTGGATTAACATTATTTCTATTGTAAAAACGCGCAAAACAACGACTGTACCTTTTTGAGGACCTTCATTGCATACAACGTGCTCGTATCTTCGCCTTGCAGCTTCCGTACCATGAATACCTGAGATAAATTGTCTCTTGTATACAGATAACAGCCTAATTCTTATCTTGACCAAGCAACCACTGTGGGCAGCAAGCAAACGGTTGTGAAATTCCGGCGAAAAATGACAGTAATTTGAAGAATGACATATGATATGGGCTGTGGTGCTGGGACTGTGTTTTTGAGGTTAGCCAAAATCTTTCAAATTCTCAATATCTCTTTTGTTTTTCAGCTTCAATTTGAGTTGGAAAAGTGCCAAATCATCCACAGGAAGTGATGAAATAGATTCGTATGCATTATTCTTACCTGTAACTTAGCGACAATTGTAAATTTAAATCACACGTAGAATTAGGTCATCAAATTTACATAGGCCCACATATGCGTAAACGTTATTAACATGTTCTAGAAAAATGTGCTAACTCCGTTAATTAAACATACAGTACAACGTATATCCTAGTAAAAAGGGCGAGGCTTGCTGAGAATTACTACAACTCAGTGATCTAATCTTAACATGTATTGTGTGTTATGTATTAATATGTATTATGTATTATGTATTAATATGTATTGTGTACTATGTAATATGTATTAATATTTATTGTGTATTACAACCTTGCACAACGTTCTATATTAACGTTATCGTACGTTGCGCACTACACAGTAGCTCTACTTCTTTTATTCATAAAAGGAGTATTTTATACACATTTCGTAATCTTACGATACCAACTTGATTTTTATATAAAATCTACTGAGATTTTTATGGACTAAAATTTAAAGAACATTTTCCTTTCGTCAATGTTGACTGTCAAAAGTGTTTTCGGCAGAAAGAGCATACATTTCGACTTTTGGGATATCAGTTCTTTGTAAGACAAAGAGTGAAACCTGGCACCGAAAATACAGTAAGAGGAAAGGGATGACCTAAGAGAGGTTCCATGCTACCGCTACCTTGCAACCTGATAATGTCGCTGAAATTCGATAGATGATTACAATGCAGGTATAGCACCAAGGTGAAGTGAGATAATCTACCTGGCAACTTGCCAAGATAAAACTCGAGGGCTCGGCTGCGGTGGCTGCAAATTTACGTGGTGTGATCATCAAGTTACACAAGGAATGCAGATGTGGGTGTAGGAGAGAGAGATTGATGTCATCGTGTACCTTTGGATGGGAATGTACAACCTAAACGACTTACATCTGTGATATCCGCATAGTTATGTCGACATATGAGCATTGAATAAGGTCTGGTATGCACTTTTGTACTTTTCATTACTGTGCTATTTGTATTTTGTGAAGAAGGAGGAGGTTGGTGTAGAAAACAGTATAAGCTAGAACTGGTAAATTGTACATTGTTGATCATGTTCAGGGTTGCCAGTAAATTTTGAGACACTTTTTAAGATTTTTCAAGGTTTTTTCAAGGTAACTTTGGAGTCATTTTCAAGGTTCAACTAGCTACTTGGCAGTTGGCTAAGTATTATTTCAGAAAAGTTCAATCAGGCCCATATCGACCTAGGTGTAATTCTGGGAATAATTATCAGGTTTATCTGATATGATAGCTAGCTAGGTATGACTTTGGATCGAGACTTTGAAAACCCCTGAAACTTCCGAAATTTCAGCGTTGTTCAAGGTTTTTAAGGATATTTTTCCGATTTTTGCCATTTGCTAGATTTCTAAAGGTTATCAAGGTCACGTGGCAACCAAGGTTATCAAGGTCACGTCTTGCACTTGGTCCAGGTTGTTCCACAACCTGGACCAAGTGCAAGACTAACCTTAAGCTACAGTTAATAAGTCAACTGGTAAACTGGTTCAATAAGAACTGTAGATCATTTTCATAAAGCCGAACCTTACCATGAAAAATTCTTACACTGGTCAAGTAATGCCAGAGACACATTCATAAAGACCATATTTAAGATATAATTAATGGACCTTTATAATGGTCCGCATGGCAGAAAGAGTAATCCAGTTTGAGTCACATTTATACCTTAACCAGCAATCAGTGGCGGTAAATTTAACGTTAAAGAATTAATGAGCTGGGTGCAGTAAAGATGCATTCCTTAGGAACTCTGATTAATGAAACTTAGAACGACACGCAGAGACGATTTTATACGCTAATTTAAGAGCGTGTAGTGAGCGATCACAAAATTAATTGCGCGAGGCAGAGGCGAGTGCAGATAACTGCAATAATCGCTTGAGGCGAAGCCAAGTGCTATTACTTGCAGTTATTGCTTAATCAGACAAAATGTGAATTCACAAACGCTGTAAAATTCTCCTATTGTGTCACATGACCTGTGTCACATGACTTGCAACCTGGGCCCGACACTGGAGTGTTCTGGGACTTGTCATGAAGCAGAAACACCCCCGGCTTGGAAGCAAGCTGTGCTGGCGTGAGAGAGGGTAGTCAGGACTAACCCTTTCATCTTGTCTCGAGGACAATATTATGTGTTTATTCACTCAGGACTTTAGAATTTGACGCAGTTGTGACGCACATTGAAAACTGTGGTGCTATTAAATGGCCATATAATGTGGTCGACAAGATTGGGTAGGGTGGGAATTATACCTACTCCGATTCATCATAGCAAGTATAATTCTAACGAGAGGATTTGAATTAGTATCTGGTGGTCAAGAATTTTTGTGCTTACTAAGCATCATGGAAATCATGGTGATTTTACATATTAATCGTTATCTTTTATGATAGTCACAAGAAAACTATCAACTTCTCATATCGAAAAAAATAGTGATTCACCTCCAAAGTTCTGCAATTTACTATTAATTTATGGCCAGATAATATACACACCAAAGAATCTAATCTGGCGAGATAAGTGATTTAACGCCAAATATCTCTCCGTATATACCCAGATCTCACTAATGGAAGTAACACCTCCAACAGCTAAGTGTTTAAAACATTGTATAAGTCGATGTGTATACTGCAGTCTGCACGTGTAGATAATAACCTCTGTAGTCAGATACGATACTAGCTGATTACCACTGTAGTCAGATACGATACTAGCTGATTTCCACTGTAGTCAGATACGATACTAGCTGATTACCACTGTAGTCAGATACGATACTAGCTGATTACCACTGTAGTCAGATACGATACTAGCTGATTTCCACTGTAGTCAGATACGATACTAGCTGATTTCCACTAGTAGTCAGATACGATACTAGCTGATTACACTGTAGTCAGATACGATACTAGCTGATTTACCACTGGAGTCAGATACGATACTAGCTGATTTCCACTGTAGTCAGATACGATACT
>JH153466.1:52286-75096 GCA_000226015.1 Mnemiopsis leidyi | reverse complement strand
CCATTTGTTGCTAAGAAGAAATTCATTAATATTTATTAGTTTAAATTAATGCTTTTTATTAAATTTGTTAAATATTTTTAAGGTCTTTTGAAATTTTTAGGAGATTATGTGTGATGATGCTGGCATCATTATTTATTATTTATATTATTTATTTTATTTATTTTTACCTATGAATTTTCCAATTGTAATAGATTAAAATAATCATTCAATAAATATCAATTATAATGTAAACGAGAAGGTTGAGGTTTGCATTAAGGGGAATCTGCCGCGCTGCTAGCTCTATCCAGTTGTGTTGCATAAGCCCCGTGTCCTTGTCCCGTGCTTAGGTTCCCATACTAGAAGGCTGCTTTCTGTAAGTTCTGGATGTCGCTGAAGGTGTCCAGCAAGCCCCATTCTCCGCTCCTGGATTTTCATTGTAGCTTAAGGGAGTGTCCCATACACTTCTAAGTTATTCAAGTGCTGCTTCCAGCTCACGTCCAAGGCCATCATGTCCAAGCAGGATAGACTCCACTGTTGCAACGAAGAGTCTGATCTTCATACTTCTCCTGAGGTTAGATTTTCATCAGTTTATGGCATGCAGCCCAGGCCTTTGCCTTTCTTGTTCGGATGTCTTGTTCAGTAGTTGCAATCCAGCTACCGAGGTATTTAAAGTCTGCGTCATGCTTAAGCTGTCTTCCACTACTACTCTTGATGTTGGCCTCAGGCTTTCTTAAAGTCTATGAAAATAGTGGTGGCTTTCAGATTTTTAGCCTTAGCTCCTCCAATGATTCTTTGAAGTGCTAGGATATTTGAGGTGGTAGAAAGACCTGGTCTGATGGGCAAGTATAAGTTGTTTGATTGCAGTGTTTGGAATAAAAGTTAAAGTTCGATCAACAAGATATAAACTACTCTTACTGTGAACAACATAGGCCGTTTAAATCGGACGGATTGTGCGCAGTTGTATGAAAAGCGTGCCCAAATTGCTCAATTTAGGCTCACTTTTTAGATGCCGGCCCGCAATCCATCCTGTCGACGCACAATTGGTCCTGTACATTGTCCTATGTTGTTCACAGTTAGCACCAGCATGACATGATCGATTCATTGACATGTAACAAGGGTTATTCAACTCATAAAAACTTTTGTTTACTTAACTTGAGCTAGATTTCTTAATATCTGTAAAAATAATTTTCTGAGTTCAGGTTGCCTGCATGAGCGGTTAGAGACGCCGGTGAAGCTATCTGCCAGGTCAGACCAGGGGTCTGTGGCGGCAGCGTTCCTCCCGCGGCTTGCTCGCGCACATGCAGCCACGAAGCCTCACTTCGTGCTGGGCGTGTCTGCTGCTACACTGCATTTGGGGTGTGTAGCAGGCGACTGTAGCTGTGCTATTGAATTGATATATATAAATAGAAATTATTGTTTTATTTAAAAAAATTATTGTTTAATTTCTTTGAGTACTAGCTGTAGAAAATGCTGATCAGTACAAAATTTGTTTTCTTGTAGATCTAAAATCTGTTTTTCATCTTTTAGTCCATGGCCTTAGAAGTGGGCAAGATATGTAAGCTGGATGAAGTTGTAATAAACAGGATAGCTGCAGGAGAGGTTGTTCAAAGACCATGCAATGCAATTAAAGAATTGGTTGAAAACAGCATTGATGCAGGTAAGTCAGTGTTTTTCTTATCCTAAGACCACATTAGAAATACTTTCATTTTATTTCTGCCCCATCTTTCTTATCAAAAATGATCATTCAAAACAAAATTCAGTCACAAGTTTAATAAATTATCCTTAACATTGTTACAGGATCTGACTCAATTACTGTATCAGTTGATGATGGTGGCTTAAAGATGCTTCAGATCACAGACACTGGTTAGAATAATGTTTTGATCATCTATTTAAATTTATTCCAAAGTTTTACGTATACTGTCTTCTTTGAAATCTACCAAGCCAAACTAAAGTTTGGACTGAAATGTGATTTCTTTACTTTTAATTAAATCCGATGTACCAGTCCTTATGATAGATTGTTTCAATTGCCCTCTTTTTTACGAAAGGTCATGGAATAAGAAAGGAAGATTTGGGTATTGTTTGTGAGAGATTCACCACGAGTAAACTGAAAACATTCTCTGATCTGAGGTCCATTAGTACTCATGGCTTTAGAGGAGAAGCACTAGCGTCAATCAGCCATGTCTCTTTTGTCACCATTCAAACTAAAACAGGTCAGTCTTATTCGATTTTTTAATTTCTAAATACCTTTTTATATATGTATGTGTATGCTCATAATATATGAACATATAGATTATAAGTCGCAAAACGCAAAGGTTGCCTCCAGCCAGAAAAGACACGTGGTTTTCAGATTACTTGTAATTTCACGTCTCAATGCTGGTCAAACTTTTCTTCTAGCTTAAGAATAAGGGGTCACTTAGGGGATCACGTGAGACTATTTCGGCTTCGATCTTTTAATTCGGATTCCTTGTCAAATTTTGCGTGAAAATACTAGTCTAACTTTTCTTCTGCCTAATACTTGAATATTTCCATTTTTGGGCCTCATAAGGGGGGCACCTAAAGGGTCACGTTATGATCAAGTCGGATTCAAAACTATCAAATTCGGATTCCTCGTCAAACATAGCCTAAGCCACAGAACGTGATGAAATCTACCTTATCTAAAACTTTCAAGTATCTATTTCTTAGCGTTTTTGCTCAAAATCGTTTGCAAAAAATGTTGTCCGGGGGTCAGGTCAGCGTGTATACCACACTTCATGTTGTCATACTAGGGGGTGGCAACTGGCAAGTGGCAACTTTCTCTCTTTGAACCTGAGCTAATATTGGACGATAAATCGATTGAGAAAAGTCTCGAAGTTCAAAACTTTACCTGTTAATTTTTTTTCTGGGGTGTTTGCCACCACCCTAATCTGAACATTTGGTTGCTTGATTTCCTGATATAATTCAGCATTTGACAAGTGTGCATGGGTGGGACATTACAGAGATGGAAAGCTTCATCCCAAGAAACCAGGAGCATCTGCTGAACCTAAACCATGCGCTGGTACTTTGCAAATTGCATGTAAATTACTTTTATCAAGTTAGGGATTTAAACCTTATGCACTGCAGTTTAAATCAACTAACTATATGGTTAGCTGTTTGGTTTTTAATGAAAATTTAGGTGTGAAACTTTGAATTTCTTACCGATATCTTCAACCAAAAGTTGATTTCATCTTTCGCCCATTAAAAGTAAAATATTGACTGCCTAACTTTCAGGAAACACGGGAACTACTATAACAGCTGAGGATTTGTTCTACAACATGGGAACAAGAAAACGGGCCATGAATGGCCGTGATGAGTTTAACAAGGTTGCTCACGTGATAACGTGTTATGCCATCCACAACACAGGCACTGCCTTCTCCCTTAAGAAGTCCGGTCAGTTTGGATCATGAAATTATTTGTTTAAATAAAAAGAGGACATTAAAGAATGTTTATTAACTGCAAGAGAAGTAGATTTGTATCGTGTTGCGTGCTTTTTTCAAAGTCGTCTTGCCTTTTAACCTAACAAGCAAATTACTTGGTTCAAGAGTTACCATGTACATTTATCCCGATTTTTTATAGGAGATAACATGCCAAAGATTCGCACAACTTCCAAAGCTACAAAGATTGACACAATTAGTAATTTATATGGACCCTCCCTCGGCAAGGAACTTATAGAATTCTCGTGTGATGACAAAAACTTCGGTTTTAAATCGTCTGGTTATCTCACTAACGCTAACTACAGCGGAAAATCGTTCAGGTTCATCTTGTTCATAAACAACAGGCTGGTGGAATCTTCAGCCGCAAAGAAAGCATTTGAGGCGGTATATGCGTCAGTCTTACCTAAAAACAGTTATCCCTTTGTTTATCTCAGCATTCACATAGATCCCCAAAACATAGACGTCAATGTGCATCCCACTAAAAACGAAGTTCACTTTCTGCATGAGGATGAGATTATCGCGGGTATTCAGGCTAAAGCTCAGCAGACTTTGTACCAGTGTTCTACTTCTAGAAACTACTACACTCAGGCCAGGTTAGTTCTTGAATATTACATCGTTCTAGTAAATAGTTTTATATCACCAATCACCAAACATGAAAATGCTCCTTTTTATTGGACGACGTTAAGCTTGTATTTCTTGAATTCGCCTAAGTTTTTATATGCATTCTCGCTCATGGTAAGTTGGAGTTGATGGTTAAAGTGTTTAAGATTAATTCAAACAAAACCCCAGATTACCAGGATTTGACATGGCAGCTGCTGTCGAGGAGGTCAAAGGAAAGAAGAAAGCTGTAGAAGGGTCAGAAAGTAGTCGAGTGTATGATCACCAGCTAGTCAGAACTGACTGCAATCAGACAAAACTTGATCTCTTTATCGCCAACCAAGCCAACAGAACGGAGGAGAAGAAAAATGCCAAGAGTAACCCCTCTGCTTCGTCTTCTTCTGGTTTGTTTAGCACCGTTGTTGAGGATAGACCAGGACCGTCTCACAAGGAAGTTAAAGGTTCAAGTTCATCAAGTGAAAACAAAGAAAACATCAACACCATTAACGTGGAGGAGTTTGTCCCGAAGGAAGCCCCCAAACCAGGAAATCCAACACACAGAAGACCGATATATCTCACTTCAGTGTTGAACCTACAAGAAGACATCTGTAAGGCTCGTCACGAAGGAGCTGTTGATCTGATGCGTGAACACAAGTTTGTTGGTGTTGCCAACTCTCAGTACGCCCTCGCTCAAGTTAAAACGAAACTGTACCTCTTTGATTTTGGTAAGCTCTCTGAAGCTCTGTTTTATCAGAAGGTGATATTTGATTTTCAGAACTTTGACATATTCAACTTTTCTGAGGCAGCTCCAATACACGATTTAGTAATGATAGCTCTTGATGATGAGAGTAGCAGTTGGAATCCAGACCACGGTCCCAAAGAAGAACTCGCTACTTTTGCAACTGAACTGCTCCTATCAAAACGAGAAATGTTAGACGATTATTTCAGCATCGTAATAACAGAGGAAGGAAGCTTATCAGGATTACCCATGCTAGTGGAGCAGTATTACCCGCTCCTTCATCAAATACCCATGTTCTTGTTGAGACTGGCAACTGAAGTAGACTGGGAGAGCGAGAAGGGATGTTTCCAGACTGTAGCCATGGAGATAGCCCGGCTGTACACAATGAAGCCGCTGGAGCGTGAGAACGAGGACGGCGCCACGCAGTCTACCCAGAAAGATCCGACAGATCCAAACGTTCCAGACTGGAAGTTTACTGTGGAGCACATATTGTTTCCTCAGTTTAAATCTTTCTTTATTCCAGATATGAGTGTAACTTCCAGTGGGGCGGTCTTGCAGGTCGCTGATTTACATGATTTGTACAAGGTATTTGAGAGGTGCTGAGTTTGATAATCTACAGTTCCGATTGTTATTTACTGTTACTGTGGGTTGTAATAATAGTTATATTTTCTCTTGTATATTCAACTATAATTTAGCACAATGTGCGTGGGACAGGAAATGTTTTTAACATTATTTTTCGTTTGTAATGAATTATCAAGTTTCCAGAAGAAATAATTTGTTAAGCATTTTATATTTCGCTAGTTAGTACCTAATTTATTGAATTTCATATATTTTTTCATAGCTGGATTGTTAAATAGAGGAAACAATTTCTAAAATGAAATTTATGGTTCAATTTCTATACCCCAATTTGTTTTCCTTACCTGTTTAAGTCGTCTCAACAAAAAACTATCAATTTCGTGACTTGATTAAAAAGAGGCATGTTTTGAACATTTAAGAAAAGAATAGTATTTATTCTGCTGTTTAACGGAAAACAAGACAATTTATCACAGCCCCAGTCCGCACTAAAATGTAATTTATATAACGACTTTGTGGCTATACTAAAATAACTTTCTAGTATTGCCATGTAGGGTATGTAAACTACCTAGAGTTGGGATCTCCGAAATACCATGAGTTACAAGAAGCTGACAGACCGTCCAATTGCTGGAAACCTCTGGTTCCAATGTACCATGACCCTACCGGCTAAAGGTAAGTGGTTAACATACAGTTTCGGAGTTTACTAATTTGATAAAAACATTCATTCGTTATCATTGATTATATAATAGCGATTTTCCTAAATTTTGAACACTAATTCGGTAACTGCTTGTCAAAGGTACGGAATTAACTTAGTGCCAAAAGCTCCAAATGAATTTCCTCAATGACCTCTCTAATTTTGCTATCACTAATTAATATTCATCCCTGAATGCTAGGCCATTGCTTGTCGTGCCTAAAATTGAACCTGTTACAGACAGCAATTAACTACTGTTTAGTCTTATCAAACATGAAATTCCTGGGCTGTTTTGATAAATCGAATCTGCGGAATGTACGCCTCAACAAAGTTGGATCTCGCATTTCTAATTGACGAAAAAACTTAAATTCAATACCTGCTATACTCCCCTCACCTCCTACGACCTACACCTTTAAATAATTGACAATTTTATTCTTTTTCTGAGAGACTTTTGTTGTTTTTAAAGTCCTGAAATCAAATACTGTTTAGTCTCATCAAACATGAAATTCCTGGACTGTTTTGATAAATTGAATCTGCGGAATGTACGCCTCAACAAATTGTTAACAAATTTATCACGTCGCGCGTCTTGGACTTCAAAGTCTATTTTACGAAAAAAAACATCCTTACTTAAATTTAATACTTGATATACTCCCTTCACCTTCTACAACTCCCTTATATTGACCACTATCTTTTTTCTAGGAGACTTTTAGTACCTTTTCAATCCCAATATCGAATACTCAGTAAGATGATTCAAATTCATGAAACTAAGCTGCAATAAAAATATTATTTCTGTTTACATTTATCACTGTAATATATACCCTCCCATCCAGGACGTGGCTGTCATCTCATAACTGAACACATTGAGAAGGTGAAGGAGTTGGAGGAGTTTAAAGTGGGACTTTGTCACATAATTCTACTTCACACATCAGCTTCTCTCACTCTTAACGAGAATTGGGATCCTAATGTCAGGTAAATTCCTTAAAGATATATAATTCATTCATCAAATAGGGAACAACTAACTTTAGCCATAATTTCATATTTCGATACTCAAATTTATACAGAAGTTAAATCAAAGATTTACAAAACGCCTTCACTTTCCTCCTAGGAATGACATGGAGATGATGCTAAATAAGATTGCCCCCGAAGATAACATCAAGTATTCCCACACATGTGAAGGTCCTGATGACATGCCGGCCCACGTGAAGAGCACGCTGATCGGAAGTGAGATTACCATCCCCATCCACCACGGCAAGCTCACTCTCGGCAGGTGGCAGGTTAGTGTACTACAGGAACTTACTTAGAACAATAGAGCCTCTAGTTTTAGGGATAGCCGATGGAGGAACAAGTTTAGGAAATGTTAGCAGATAGGTACGATAGTTTGCTTCTCGCATCCAGTATATATACATATACATATACATATACATATACATATACATATACATATACATATACATATACATATACATATACATATCTTATTATACATGTATATATATGTTTAATGTAATGTTTACTGGTGCTTTAAAGTTTGAATGTTGCACTCAAGCGTGGTAACGGTGTAAAGGTTACCCTTGTTGTTTTAAAGGGCTGCCGGACAACTTCACCACATGATTGACAGGGTGGATTGAAGGTGACCAGATCCAGCGACCTGTCAAATTGATTGGGTACCCTGTTAAGGGTGTGGGAACTGCCAATCATGTGGTGAAGTCGTCGGTCACCCGTTTTAAGTGCAATTACAATATCACAAGAAAGCTAAAACCTTTGGTCTGGGCCTTGCTTCTGAAAAAGATCATTCAGAAATTAGATGAGACATTTTCAGAACCGTATAATTTTGTGTTTCACCCTTTCTTTGAAGTTTCCACTGTACTCTATTTCTACGATTTGTACTCCATTTTATATCTTCTAAGCTTGAACTCATCCAGGGACTGTGGCTGTGTGAACACCGAAACTGTGCGGGTACCAGGAAGATTGTTATAACCCTATCTGGTGCTCCAAACACTAAGAACTAGACACTCGTCCCTCACCGACAGGAGAGATCTATTTATCGTCCCATCGTCTCCTTCTTGACTCGTCATTCTGGTATTCTTGTCCCAATGTCTTATAACCTGTGATGTCTGTCTTGTGCAGTCCATTTCCAAATAACACTTAAATACTAAAATTGCATCGGCGATTTGTCCTTTAGACTTTGAGATCAACTTTAAATCTTTAATTCTTTATTAATTTGGAGGGGCGAGGGCATTTTTGAGGAATATTCTGTTCATTTCAGCAACCTTTCGTAACGCCATAAAATTAAAAATTGAAGCGTATTAATTTTATGTTCAGCTTTGAATAATTTGATAGGTTTGTTCGACAAGTAAGTGAAAAATTCTTCAGCATGAGAGGATATGGATCAATTAAAGGCAGGGTTGAGTGTCTTTGGTAATTGATTAAGTATAACATATAATATACATTAACTATTTAGATTTAATACAGTTTATCATTCAATAGTTCATATTTAGTGCGACCATTAATTGTTGCACATATTCAGATCTTACGTATTTAATGATGTTATGAGCTATTTGACACATGATTCTTTTATAACTTGCGTTTGACTGAATTGTTTTAGAAGAATTTAAGAATTTAAGAACGTAATAGGACCTTACAGAGTAGTGTATCATTACCTGGCCTCGCTAATTAAGTAATTAATTAAAGTATTGTTGAATGTAGTTACTGAGTTGAGGTTAATACTAATAACTCATTTAAATATTGGTCGATCAGCATGTCATCGTCTTATCTGTTCCCTCTGTCTGCATTGAAGATCGAATTTTAAAATTTCACTGCCACAAAACTCTGCACTGTGTATTGAGATTATGTATTCTAACATATTTGAGCGTGACACGTGAATGAGTACAATATACACGGAGCTCCAATGTAGTAGCCAATTACGAAATTAAGGGGATAAGGGACTTCAGAGAGCTACATCTCAAACAGGATGTTAAAATTACTGTTGCCATGACGACAAGTCATACCACGTTTCGTTGTGGAAGTGCAATTGGACAATCTCCCACCATAATAATGTGATGTAGCGAAGTGTGTGTGCTGTGTAGGTCACAATTGTAGGTCACAATTATGTAAGTCTAAAAATGTAAATCACAATAATGTCAGTCTAAAATGTAGGTCACAAAGGACCTCAGACAAGTTTGAAGGACATATTATGGAGTTACAGGAAATGTTTTGTTCCCTGCACTTTTATACTCAGACATGTCGGTCATCTTCACCACTCTAAGAGTCCAGTGCTTGAATCTGGTACTGCTATTGGACCTGAGTAGGATATCTAGTTGAGTACTTACGATTAGTACACAAATTGCTGCAGGCTTGTTCTTCATGAAAACAGACTAGTCCGTGTAGATACAATTACGTAGCGCTGGACAATCGAACATTTCTAGAACATTCAGAGATTCTCCTTGTGTCAGCTGTTTTACTCAGCAATCTTTCAATAACAGGATCATTATTCACAGTCAACTTCAAGAATATACATTCCGCAAATACCTCACCGGCTGGTGAAACAAATATGGAAGACAACAGTCCGCACTATCTACATGAGTACACGACACTGAAAAAGGTTGTGTCGTAGTGTAAGGTGTAAGGGATTATGATGTAATTTGATACTTGAGTTTAGTGAGTGAAGCAGGGTTCCCGGTCGGTAAAGCTTATTTGAGATGGCTGAACATGTGGCTTATGTAATAGAAACTGAGTTGTTGGAAAAAGATATACTGTGTAGTGTTCTGTATCATGAGTAACATCGATTGCATATAAATATCGTGAAATATTTTTGTGAGCACGTAAAGCTTTTTGATACTTATCAATAGAGAATAAGATGACAAACCCGCATAGGAACTTAGAAATAACTCTTATCATTATTGATTATGTTTGTTAACTAACCACATCTAACATGTAATCGACATCACGTGCGATTCTTGACTGAAATAACCTTCAATGTGATGGTTATAGTTATGACCATATCGCATTTTAACACTGTTATCTGTTAGAAATGACATGAGAACCACACTAAGGGAGTTGAAGTTGTTTACAAAGTTAAAGTTATGGACTTTGATATCGACTCTCCTGAAGATTTCAGAGACAAGAACTTGAGGGTATGTAAATACACGAATGCTTTGTTTTCTAATCATCGTGATTGTTTTCATCATTATTTGTTTACAGATTTATTATTTGTCTACAGATTTATATTTGTCTACAGATTTACTGCGACTTGAAAATGTTAAAAATGTTGTTTAATGTTGAGTAGTTCAATAGGTTTATTGAATCAAGTGAAATCTATCTTGCATTATCCAAAAATTAATAAAAGCTAGTTATCCACATTAATAATTAACAAAAATTAGTCGAATACAATGTTTTTGCATCGCTATCTAACAAATCATTTTGCAGTGTATAGACGAGCTAGTGAGGTGCCCGATCTGTTGTGAGATAATGACTACTGCGACATCCGTCGTCAAGTGTCAACACAACTGTGAGTTTGAATAACAAGACTTCTAGTGTAGCATATCATGTAGTGTAGTATATCATGAAACGTGCATCCTTAATATTAGACTACTTTAATAATTCCTGACCGTTTTTGAAAGTTATTATTTCCATGTTTCTGATTAAAATTAATGACGATTATTATCACAGTTTGTTCCATCTGCATAAGAAGACATGTTGAAAGTAAGAAACAGTGTCCTATTTGCAAGGAGGCAAGTTATTTCCAATATTTCCAAATCAGTAGTTGATACAAACTAGCTGTCTCCATTTTACTTATTTTACTTAAGTGTATTAAGTCTAGTGGTAGGTTTAAGGCGTCTTGAGATAAGCCAGATATAAACGTACGATTTGACTTCAGGAGTGTTTTGAGAACTCGTTATCTACAAACAGACTGGTTAATCAGATAACCGTTCATTACAAAATGTCCAGGTACTTACTAGTTTCAAAGTTGTCTCCTTTGTTTCAACGATTACTTTTAATGACTGTTTATAAACTTGTAATTGATTTAGACTTACTTTGTGCACGAAATTTTGTTTGAAACACTTTAACATATTATTTTGATGAGATACACAGCACAATAAAGGCATTCAATCTACAAACTATTCAGGAACAACATTCTAACCCTTGACAAACAACTAAACGCGGCCTCAAACACCGAGACTCCAACATCCAGCGCGATACTACCAAACACATCTCGAATAGCTGCTGAGAAATCTCCTCAAATCTCTAAATCGTCTCTCTCCAAACCAAGCAAGCCTCTCCCCGGACTATCTACAGCTCGGCCATTAGGAAACTCTCTGAAGTCTCCCCAGAACCAAACATCGCTGGCAGGCATGTTCCGGATCAAGAAACGTGGGGTTATAAGTGAGGTCAAGACAGTGGGGGAGTCAAGTAGATACGAGAACACCACGCCTGGTTCCTCTGCTGGATCTGGTGAGTTGGGGTGTTTGTTGGGGTAGTTTTTGTTGGTATTTATATTGTAGGATGTTGGCAGTTGGAATCGTGCCATTCTGCCAGCGAAATCAAGTGGGTTTCCCCGCGAAGAGATTCCACTGAACGGAACGCGCGAAAACTTTCTTTTTGTATCGATTGGAAGGATACCAAACTTCGCGCATAGCAAAAATTCGAATTGAATTAAGTAAATAATATGATGATGTATATGATGATCATGAATTTAGATTAGCAGCGATATATATCGATCAATCCTAGTCGTACTTCGATTAACTTTGACTGATCTCAATCTATCATTTAATTCCTCCTAATTCTGCTAATTAAAATCATTTAGTTTTGGTTGTATTTAAGTTCAAGTAGGCCTCACGAGCCATCAGATTTGAGATTTCATGATTTAATACTTACTTAACAGTCGTGTTCATGGAGCTCGCTTATTCTTCTATTGAATTCTCTCGGGACATGGGACGGACGTCTGTTTCCCTACGTTTTGTCTTATAGCTCAGGCTGTGATCATGAAATTATGTTTTAGCAGAAACAGATGGTATAAAGCGTCATTTGTTTGACATGTCATTTGCAGCCAGAACCATTTTAACTCTTTCGAATGAACGTTCATTTTCCGCGTTTATCGGTCACTTCATCTGGTAAGATCACGTGGTCTGCTTTGATCACGTGATCTTTATCACGTGTTTAGGTTACTTTTTAGGTTAAAATACACCTTCCCTGAAAGATCAGAGCTCTAGCCTGTATGGATGTTTAAAACCATTACAATTTACTACACTGAAAATACAACAAATTTATATAGAATGAAACAAACGAGATAGATCTAACGGTTATCATTATTCAAATATTTCTGCATATAAATCCCCGCATCTGCAAGTGGAGTTACTCTTTATGGAATATACTCAATTCTCGCCTTGTGCACATCCTAGCTTCCCTTCACAAGCATGCGATCTAACTTGACAGGGTGAGACGACTCATAACGCGAATATAGTGTCGTGCTCTTAGGGCTGCACACGATAACACCTTAACGTAGTGAGGGTGTTAGTGTGGCCCGATAGAGTGCGAGGCTATTATCTGTTATAAAGTCAGACGATATTTAATTTAGACTGTCTGAAAATGTCTGGTTAATACACGTGTGTACATTCCAGACTTAGCATGACAGGGTTTTGTCATTTCTGAAACCGTTCTCACGCTGTTCCTAAACCACTTTCTTACAGGTCAAACATAGCCAACCTTAAGAGCATGTGACATAAGCACAAGAAATGCCCCGAAACTGCCCAAATGAACTTTCATTCGAAAAATGAACACGGCTTTTGGCTGCGTTTGTCGTCTTCAAAGAATGACGTATCAAACTAACTGTTTCCCCTAAAAATTTTTGAAATCTCGTGATCGCAGCCTGAGCTGTAAGACATACATATAATAACGAATGGAAACAGAATTTTGGCTGGGTTCTAAATAAACTAAAGTGAACCACTTTACTCCGCAATAAGTTTTGTAATCTCGTGTCCACAGCCTGAGCTGAAAAACCTTACGAAGGGAAACAGAATTATGGTTGGGTTCGAAAAAAACAAATGTAATCCACTTTCCACCGGTCATCATGATTACTGATGTTCCCAAATGCTCCCAAAACCAAACCGGACATCTTGCGGGCGTCACCACTCACCTGCAATCTTACTGAATTTTTTGGACAATCAACAATCATTTGTGACGCCTAAAAATACTCCAGAATCACGTGTATAGGTTGAACAGTACATTTTCCTGTGTTCTGATGTTAATAGTGGAAGTTATCTAGGAGCGGTATCTCTGTGAACAATGGCTTGCAGAATTTAAACAGGGCTCAATTTTTCAATCACCAAAAGTTGTTCAACTTTTTCTCAGACCCATTCGAAGCTTCAGTTGCTGGTCAGCATCCATCTGCTTCGTTAAAGATACTTAACTGCAACTTGTTTTCTTAATAAAACGTCGAATCGATTGGGCGAATCTTTTAAAGCGTATATTTGTCTTCCATTAAGAGACACTGCTGCAGTCTCAATATTCAATTAAACAAGTAGGTGGTACTACCACTACTCTAACAAGTAAGGAAGCGTTTTATGTTTTTAAAAACAGATTATATCAACAGTCAACATAATAAAACAATGCTATCCAGTATTCAGGCACACCTCTTCACATTCTCCCTAACAGTTCTTGTACATTCAAACATGCCCATGTCTATTGAATCCAGCGGGCCACGTCGAGCAACGCGTAGAAAATATTACCAAATATATTCATTCGTTCCAGAATCCAGATTAAGTATCTCTTTCTCTCCTTCTCTCTGCTAAACGATCTCCATATAATCCTAGCGTTTCGTTATTGCTGCCAACTTCAATATTCCGGCTAATTTATCAGTAACTGTACCCATGTGTTAAACACACAGAGATCCTACCTCAACATAAGAAGGTATTTAGATCAGTTGAGTACATCTCATAAACGTGAGCCTGCACCCACTCAGGCAAGTTGTAGAAACTATTGTAGATCTCAGTCTTCGCCTCATGGCTCAAATAGTCTGTAGAATCATCAGCAGTCAAAGACTTGAAACACGTTAACTCGTTCTGATTTCGGACGATGATATCGTACTCGGTGTCGCAAGCGTAACAAGTTTGAACGGTCGGGGCAATGTTCTTGGGCTTGATGGTGTTCACATCCACCAAATAAATCATAAACTCTAGAAAGGTAGGCCCAAATGGATTTTCATATGGGTTCTCAGAATCGTTATTGCCCCAGAGAAGCCCCAGTCTTGCATCGTAAATGTAAGGGAGTTTCCATATCTCTGACAGATTAAAGTTTCTGTAATTGTAGACAATTTCCTCCCCAAGATACAGGTATCCTATCCCTGATTTCAGAGTCTGATAGTACTGGTAGATTCTAAGAAGCGGGTTGTCCATGTGAAGTATTCTGGTGTTGGCGCTTTCTGTGTTTTTGATCTTAAGTGTGGGAACTTCAAACGTGAGACTGTCTAGCAAGTTCTCCTCATTGCCCGAGCAACTCTCTATGTTGTAAATGTAGTAATACTTCGTTCTATGGGAACCGCTGAACTGACTGCTAAAACGGTCGATCTGGGAACACCCGTTAACAAGAGCACGTTTTCTCTCAGCCGCACATCTCCTGAAATTATCACAGTTTGAAGTGTTGGATCTCTCAAAGAGCTCCTCGCGCAGGAGTTTCAGCAGCCGCTGTGAGTTGGCTTGAGATTGAGCTTGATCTAACATGAGTCCGTGGTTGAGGTGAGCTCGGCGGGGAACACGTCTGTGGAACAGAATTGTAACTTTAACTGTGAAGATAACGAGGAGAAGAATCGCTACTATGACTCGAACTGGGTTGACGAGGATGTAGGTGGATTTCCTCTTGAGACAGACTGCCATGCCTGGAATATATTTCTGTCATAATACGAACAGATAACTACACGCAATACACACTGTGTATTACACAGTACACACACTACGCAAAATGTAAAAGATGTCCTCGAGAATATTTGTACGTTAGAATATTTGTACGTTAGAGGTTATCTTAGCCTATGACCTGAAACCTTGTAAGGACCTCGAAGCCAAACAGTGTTATCCTTTGCGTTTGGCCTCACTGCAACAAATTGTATATCTCTGGAAAATTAAGAAACATGTTTTAAGAAAATTAGATGCCAAGACATGTCATCCTTTATGTCTCTAGCTTATTCTGAAAAACCAGAAATATGTTTAAAGAAAATTGTCATAGCTCGCCCAGTACTGTCTTTCACGCTGTACGAGAAACATCGCTCCTCAGAAACTTGGCCCGCTAACAAAGTCAGTCCGATCAAAACAAGGCACTGTAGAGGAGAGTTGCGGAAAACATGCTGTGTTAGATAATGAGAAGAATGTAAACTCTCGGGCTCATAGCAAGCAGGAATAACACGGCTAATTACACATAATATGATTAATATGAGTCGTTAATTACATAGCTAACGACTTAAAATCCTAGCTTTAGCTGTTATTTACGTTGATCGTGTGCCAGCAAATGACAGATACCCTTATTTAGATGTACCCTATTTATCTAGGCAGCTTGCCAAATGTCTAATCACCGCAGAATTTAAAGAGAAGTTAAATCTTGATAAAGATCCTATTCAACCACATCGATTTAGGTGTCATATGTCGAGCACTTAATACTCTTCAGTACATTGTACAATCACTCATTGGCTACACGGTACACCCTTTAACCTAGCACTAACTCCCGCTCTCTGACAGCTGTCAGAACTGAAACAGCTCAACTTTCTGTCGTGTTACTGCAAGAATTTGTACAAGAACCTCAAAATAAATTTAGATGAAATGGAAAGAAATTTAAAGAAATGTATTTTTATGAGGGGTCACCAATCTTTTGTGTCACGTGAAAGCGTTGCTTGACATTGATTGGCCAAACCTCACTTCTCATTCGTTGATTGCTGTCTCAAATTTAGTGACCCTTCCCCAGAAATACCATTCTCTATTATTCAAAACTATGAACCTCACCATTTCAATAGAATCGACATTTCCGCTGTAAAATATAAAACTCGTGCAACTCAAGAGCAGCTAAGAATACTGAAGGACGACTGAAGTACAGCATTATATCCTGGCCAGGAACGAGCGGAGGAACAACATTAACGTAGTTGCGTCATGTTACTGCTAATGTTTCACCTTTATATTAATCACGCGACAGTCACGTACTTATTCTTGTATGTAATCTGTCTCCTCTGTGTTAGGCTGTAACAAGTTTTTACTGAAGCTTTAACTAGACTGTTACTAGGTTGTAACTAGGCTATACTTAAGCTGTAACTAAGCTGTAACTAGGATATAACTTAGCTGTAACTAAGCTGCAACTAGGCTGTAACTAGGCTGTAACTAAGCTGTAACTAGGCTTTAACTAGGCTTTAACTAGGCTGTAACTACTAAGCTGTAACTAGGCTTTAATTAAGCTGAAACTATGCTGTAGTAACAAGACTGTAACTAAGATATAACTAAGCTGTAACTAAGCTGTAACTTGTCTCTAACTTGTCTCTAACCACCAACTAGGCTGTAACTAGGCTGTGTAGGGTTTTATTATTAAAGTTTGCTGTAAGCACGTCATTACTAGATATGTACATGAAGACCGTTGAAGTGTATATAAAAAGTTATGAAATGTACTAGTTTTGCTCAGCTCTAGAACATTGTTCTGACTCCTTCACCGGCTATCCGTTAATATCGCCCAATAAATGTTGACAACATCTGCCACTCAGCAGGAAACATTGCCGGCAAAATAAAATGAAAAACAACCCGAGTAAACAAAGCACAGATCCCAACATCAACGGTCAATCTTCATTAACTCCGGTGAAATCAGCAAAGCAGAGCGTGCCGCAAGATATGTAAACACATAAGATGTATACGTCGCATCATGTACAAGATTATGTAAATGATAATGCTGCCTGATGCTTCTCAGTGTTAGCGCTCAGACTGCAGTTTGTTTATAAAACTAAGAAATATCGTACGATTATGGCGTGATCTGCGGCACATGTGAGCTACAGCGAGTGAGAATCGAGCCTTTAATTGAACTGACACACACACGCACACACACACGCACACACACATGATACTTAAACACTCTTACATCTAATTTCATCCCACTATATAAATTCTATGGAACATATGGAGTACCGACTGGGAAATGCGATATTTGCTTTGGAACCCACCCTGAAGAAGAATGAGATTTTATCTCCCGTTTTCTCCACGACTAAAGGAATGTGTGCATTTGTATTAGTTTATGCATCCACGAGTATCGATAATTGTAGCCAGGGCGTGTAATCCCACCAAAAGCTGGCATGTGATGATAAAGAGTTGAGCTGATCCTATTTCCTGTTTTGACGACTACATTTTTTGACAATTTGCCAAGATCATGGCCGCGTGACAAAATCGGTAAGGCGGGGCTGATTCGCAATATTTCATAGTCCCGCAATACATTAGTATCACAGTTAAGATGTAGGGTAATTATGGACTGTAAGCATTAGGACATAGAGTTGTAATACACTAATGAAGATTAAAATACCTAACTTTGTGCACACAAGAAGAGTTGTACTGTATAATAACTAGTTACCACTTTCAGAACTACAAAGTTGCCCAGTTTGCGGATGTCAGGTACCAAGCAGCAAGATAAACAACCATCTGGACATGTGCCTGAAACGTAAAAACAGGGAGGACATGTAAGCGGTCTAAAGTTACTGTGCTCGATTAGATTCAGATTTAGAATGAGCACTATGTTAAAATACAACTCGTGATTGCATTCTAGACTTCTCCATGTTAAACGTCGATGTTTGAGGTTACTTTTAATAAGTCAATTTGTCTAGCGTGGAACACACGTGCGTTACGATTTACAGTCGTTAAATCTACAACCGACCCTTAGAATGTGTTCCGAATTGCATGACATTGAATATAGCTTTAGCTTAGAATGTACTTTAAACCTCGCCACCCCCAGGGAATCTAGAAGACCTGTAAAGAAGAAGCTGCCAAACCTAGTTTGGAATGTAATGAGCGATAAGCAGTTGCGGGCTGAGTGTAAAAAGCACAATCTCACTGGCACAGGAAAGAAGCCAGAGTTGATAAGACGGCTCAAGGAGTTTACTTTGAGATACAACTCTCAGATTGACCAGATCCCACAGAAGTCAGGTAATTTGAAATATAACGCTGAGTACTTATGGTTTTTGTCCATGTCCTATTTTTGTTTGCACCTTCGCCCAGCACTGTCCCCTCCACAATAACATTACATAGTCGTTACCAATCAGTGCACACCTCTGGGAGCCGATATCGAGTTTGCTCGAAATTAGGATTAGAAAATGGTACCCTCCGCAATTGAAACCACAGTAATATTAGAGAGCGGTTCCTCAGGGGAGGTGTCTCAAATATAAAACTTTATTTTTCTATTTATGCATTGCTCCTACATTGTTTTTGGAGGTCAATCTAAGTTCATATGGTCGAATGAGCGTATTAGAATACTAAGGATTAAAGTATTGCCGGTAAATTTTGAAACATAAGGTTCAGAATCTTCAAAAATTGGAGACACCTCCCCAGAAATAGCGTTCTCTATACTCGAATGTTCAACAAAAACTACTCTCGTTACAAAATGACATTCCACCACCGTAACTCGATGTTGTACACTCCGCATACGGTGACCACGCTAAACTAATGGCAGGGTCATGCGGGCAAGCAATCAGTATTATTGGTTACTCTTTAGAAGCCAGCGTTACGGGGTTTTAATAACTCTTCGTTTAGTGCAGTAGCAATGTAATCAGACCTGGTTGACATCTCGTATGGCTCTTGTGTTTGAAGTTTTAAAATGATACAAAATAACGTGTTGCAAAAGTAATACGATGTAGACACTACACACAGTGTGTCTATTAGAAATAGATATAAGGATAAGTAGACACTACACACGGTATATACATTAGATTTAGTGTCCAAGTACACTACTGTACCTTAACTACCACAGCTGTGTTAAGACACGAATACAAATGTACAACAACTTAGACATAAAGTTGCAGGGGGCTCGTCTTATTATTTCAACTTGTACAAGCATGATATAGACGTTCTGTGGGTAAATCAATGCTGTTAAATACGTATTTTTTGCTAATAAATACAGTATTAGTATTAATACTGTATTTTTAAGGTCAGATTTCAGTATTAAATTTGACTGAATTTTCCATGGCATGGAATTGTCGAGAACTTCGTCAAATTCGTCGAGCTCGCGTGCTTAAATTGGTGTCGGTGATGTGGTTTGTACAAATTAAATTAGGAAAAACGTGGTCTGAAATTGTGTAGCTTTGTCTTGTACACACCCCCTAGCCTTCAAAAATAAACATGACATAAAAGTCCTAAATTTTTGACATTTAATTTCATATTTTTATTTTATTTTTATTTTTCAATGAAAATAAAATCGGTGAGATTGCAGATTTGCTTTGCTCCGGCCATTTAGTAACATGACAACGCCGCGTAAACGCCTGTTTTTCAACTTCATTTAGTGTCAGCATTTGCCATGCGCGTGTCCGTGCACGTGCAGTATTTTCACTGTATTAACAGGCATATCTTGAAAATTAAACATGCCAAAAATGGTCTGAAAGTCACAGTATTAGGAGTATTTTTTCCAGAGACCTAATACTGAGTATTTTTTGGCCATTTTTTACAATATTTAACAGCCATGGGGTAAATTAACACTTGAAAAATACAGGGGTGTCGCTAGGATTTTTCGAAGGGGAATCCCAAGCAGGGGTTTGGGGCGCAGCCACCCGAAAAATTTTGACCCCGGGAGGCAATTTAAGATTAAAGATAAGATTAGATAGGAGGTGTCAGTCACTGCTTTTTTCCAGACAAAAACATTGTCATTTCTAGTGCTGCAACAAGTCTCGAATATGAAAAATTATGTATTTCAATCAATCATAGAATGCGTTAGAGCCTTTCATAAGATAAAAATAAATTGATCGTAGGTTAAATAAAAGCTTTAATTATTACCATCAAGATATTTTTGACTGTGCATTGATTTGTACTCAATTAAACTGCAATTTTGATTAAGATATGAATGAAATGATTTGTGAATGACAATGTATAATAAATTTAATATAAAGAAGGAAACGATATGAAATGAGTATATAAGTATATACAGAATAATTATTGCAAATACGATAAAGAGCTAAGGAGATCAGACTAACAGTCGAACTTAATTAGATGCCATCAAAGGATCCTTGCCTAATACTGACTGACTAGCCTCTCTAAAAGTAATTTCTCTGCAAATGAAGCGAGCGATGAGAAAGCCGAGTACCACCAACAGAAAAGTTGTATGGCGGTAGGATTCCTACTTTAATGAAAAATCGTTCTAACCGAATTTTTTGACAAAAACGAAATTCAAATACAATATCTTAGCGATTTCAACTTTTTTTTCGGTTGAAACTATCGTTTTCGTCTAGAATTAGACGTTATTTTGCGGTTGAGAACTAATTTTTCTATCTAGAAAAGTAGAAACTGAAGCGATTTTTCTGTTAGAAATTGATGTTTTGGTAAAAAAATGGATGGCCGCGGGAAAATCTATTCCAACCGAAAAATACTTCTGGCCGAAATTTCTGAAATCGTCCTACCTGTAAAAAGACTTTTTTTGCACCTATGCCGAGCACTGAACAAGTGCATAGTCTCAGACTCAATATCCTGATTTAATAACATTCCTGCATTGCTAATGCCTGTCCAATACTCAGCCAATAAAACAAGGATTCCCATCTGTAATAAACTATAATCTATGCGAAACTATCTCCACAATATAAAAGGCTGGTTTGAATGGAAAGACCCACTAAGATCTTAGATATCGGTACCTATAGCAGCAATATCATAAGTAATATATATATATATATATATATATAGCAGCAATATCATAAGTAACCGTTTTATGAGAACATCGGATACTGCTCGCTATTCTTTACCGGGCTATTAACCAGCAGCAGGCCTACCGACAACTGCGCCCAATAGAATTCAGTTCTCACACGTTAACAGGGTACCCAATCAATGAAGTGATCTGTTTTGTCAGGTCAGATTTTCAAAACGACAACTGCGCCCAAGGATCACGTGACCAATGGTTGATACTATTTTTATATTTTGGTTCATGTGAGTACTTGCTATTTACTACTTGAGATGGTGGAGATCAAGTCCTTTTTATGTGAACCCTACCTGACAAATGCCGCATTAACACGCCGAAAAAAGCTTAAATATGGGTCATGGAACTACAGAATTGTCGATTTATGGTCGCCTTCAGCAAATTCCTCATCGGACAACGTGGTTCCCACCAGCTTCGAGACACAGCAACCTCTTCCATTACCACCTGGACTTGCTCGAAGAACCGAAGCAAGAAGTGCCCTTGCTTCGTCTACTTCAACGCTACGGACGAATCCCTTACTGCCGGACCTAGAGAGCACAACCACCACACAGACGCTCTTGTAGAACAGAAGAAGAACCTCATCATCTCCCTGAAGCGGAAGGCCGAGGATCAGCAGCTCACCTCGACACAAAACATCCTGACGGAGACCCTCTCCTCTTCTACTCCTGATATGAGCGTTACACTTCCTAAACTGGAGTCCCCTCAACGAGACGAGGACCTCGTAGCTTACGACGGCAGAACGGAGAAGTGATCCCATGTCATCATCTTCGCTACAAAGAGGAACCTCGACACCCTTGCAGAAGTGCCTAACTGGATTGCTGATGGAACCTTTTACGTCGCTCCGAAGCAGTGTGATTTAGATTATTTGTGTGATAATGTTTATTATATACTAGTACATTTACAGGATTTGAGATCTGCACTATAACTGCAGATTGAACAACTAAACTTATACCTCTAACTCCAAATGATATCGATCCTATTTGGATGTAAAAATAGATTGATTGGGCGCAGTTGTCGTTTCTAATCAACAATATTTTGTGATTGGGTTTGATACGTCACTCTCTCATGGTACTCTGTCATAGATATTGTGTAACTGGGCGCAGTTGTCCGGCAGCCCAGCAGCAGCAACATGGGTTACTCTGATGCTTCAGGATACTCAGCGGATAGTAATACTTGAAGAAAACTAAAAATATTCAACATACTCTTTGCATGTATGCAAGTCGGAGGAACAGAACAACGGGCTCACCATGCCAGCATCAACAGTATATAAAACATAATACCCGGGCATGCAAACAAACTTGGACATATATAGCTCTCGATATAGCTGTCATCGGGTTTATTGTGAGGCACGATGCAATGCTTCGCGAGTTATTACGAGTGATTGTTCGCATGTTTCACCACAACACGACCTGGTCCCATCAGCCCCGCGTGTACGTGCAATTAATAACCTCCCTCCAGGGAAACGCTGTCCCGGGTGATACGGTGTCTTCGTTGTCAAGGTGATATATCACCCAGTAGAGAATAAGGTGACAACTAGGTGACATGTCAAAGCTCTGCGTCTACAATCGGCACTACGGCTTTGGTATCTAGTGGAATGTACATATTGACGTGTATATCAGTGTGATAAGCTCTGGTAAATTATCCGAAAGTCACACTTTTATGTCATGCATATATATACTGGTGTGATATGGAGACTAGACGTTATGGCTGCATTATCATCGTATTTCATCTGGCTGAATGTGGCATACGATCTGGCTGAATGTGTACACGATCTGGCTTCATGTTGAATATGATCTGGCCGTATATTTTGCTACATACCATCGGTGGAAAAGTTTCCGGTGGTAATAAGGCTAGTCATTAGTTTGCCGATTAAAAGTATGGCCTGAATCGCGATCC